>CP110843.1:0-201593 GCA_028411795.1 Euphorbia peplus
TTTCGGGCCGGATTCTAGGGTGCCTCGGTGACCGGGACTGAATTTTAACACGTTTTTATGTTGCGTCGGACGAAACCTTAACTCGAGCTCAGATTTTTGATGTCCCAATACCCCAACTAACACGTATAACAATGATGGGTCGTTTAAATTTTGGGTTTTTCGGGCCGGATTCTAGGGTTTCTCGGGGACCGGGACTGAATTTTAACACGTTTTTATGTTGCGTCGGACCAAACCTTAACTCGAGCTCACATTTTTGATGTCCCAATACCCGAACTAACACGTATAACAAATGATGGGTCGTTTAAATTTTGGGTTTTTCGGGCCGGATTCTAGGGTACCTCGGGGACCGGGACTGAATTTTAACACGTTTTTATGATGCGTCAGACAAAACCTTAACTCGAGCTCCGATTTTTGATGTCCCAATACCCCAACTAACACGTATAACAATGATGGGTCGTTTAAATTTTGGGTTTTTCGGGCCGGATTCTAGGGTGCCTCGGGGACCGGGACTGAATTTTAACACGTTTTTAGGTTGCGTCGGACGAAACCTTAACTCGAGCTCAGATTTTTGATGTCCCAATACCCCAACTAACACGTATAACAAATGATGGGTCGTTTAAATTTTGGGTTTTTCGGGCCGGATTCTTGGGTGCCTCGGGGACCGGGACTGAATTTTAACACGTTTTTATGTTGCGTCGGACGAAACCTTAACTCGAGCTCACATTTTTGATGTCCCAATACCCGAAATAACACATATAACAAATGATGGGTCGTTTATAATTTGGGTTTTTCGGGCCGGATTCTAGGGTTCCTCGGGGACCGGGACTGGATTTTAACACGTTTTTATGATGCGTCGGACGAAACCTTAACTCGAGCTCAGATTTTTGATGTACCAATACCCCAACTAACACGTATAACAAATGATGTGTCGTTAAATTTTTGGGTTTTTCGGGCCGGATTCTAGGGTGGCTCGGGGACCGGGACTGAATTTTAACACGTTTTTATGATGTGTCGGTCGAAACCTTAACTCGAGCTCAGATTTTTGATGTCCCAATACCCCAACTAACACGTATAACTAATGATGGGTCGTTAAATTTTGGGTTTTTCGGGCCGGATTCTAGGGTGCCTCGGGGACCGGGACTGAATTTTAACACGTTTTTATGATGCGTCGGACGAAACCTTAACTCGAGCTCGGATTTTGGATGTCCCAATACCCCAACTAACACGTATAACAAATGATGGGTCGTTTAAATTTTGGGTTTTTCGGGCCGGATTCTAGGGTGCCTCGGGGACCGGGACTGAATTTTAACACGTTTTTATGATGCGTCGGACGAAACCTTAACTCGAGCTCACATTTTTGATGTCCCAATACCCGAACTAACACGTATAACAAATGATGGGTCGTTTAAATTTTGGGTTTTTCGGGCCGGATTCTAGGGTACCTCGGGGACCGGGACTGAATTTTAACACGTTTTTATGATGCGTCAGACAAAACCTTAACTCGAGCTCACATTTTTGATGTCCCCATACCCCAACTAACACGTATAACAAATGATGGGTCGTTTAAATTTTGGGTTTTTCGGGCCGGATTCTTGGGTGCCTCGGGGACCGGGACTGAATTTTAACACGTTTTTATGTTGCGTCGGACGAAACCTTAACTCGAGCTCAGATTTTTGATGTCCCAATACCCCAAATAACACGTATAACAAATGATGGGTCGTTTAAATTTTGGGTTTTTCGGGCCGGATTCTAGGGTGCCTCGGGGACCGGGACTGAATTTTAACACGTTTTTATGATGCGTCTGACGAAACCTTAACTCGAGCTCAGATTTTTGATGTCCCAATACCACAACTAAAACGTATAACAAATGATGGGTCGTTTAAATTTTGGGTTTTTCGGGCCGGATTCTAGGGTGCCTCGGGGACTGGGGCTGAATTTTAACACGTTTTTATGATGCGTCGGACGAAACCTTAACTCGAGCTCAGATTTTTGATGTCGAAATACCCAAACTAACACGTATAACAAATGATGTGTCATTAAATTTTTGGGTTTTTCGGGCCGGATTCTAGGGTGCCTCGGGGACCGGGAATGAATTTTAACACGTTTTTATGATGCGTCGGTCAAAACCTTAACTCGAGCTCACATTTTTGATGTCCCAATACACGAGATAACACGTATAACAAATGATGGGTCGTTTATAATTTGGGTTTTTCGGGCCGGATTCTAGGGTTCCTCGGGGACCGGGACTGAATTTTAACACGTTTTTATGATGCGTCGGACGAAACCTTAACTCGAGCTCAGATTTTTGATGTCGAAATACCCAAACTAACACGTATAACAAATGATGTGTCATTAAATTTTTGGGTTTTTCGGGCCGGATTCTAGGGTGCCTCGGGGACCGGGAATGAATTTTAACACGTTTTTATGATGCGTCGGTCAAAACCTTAACTCGAGCTCACATTTTTGATGTCCCAATACACGAGATAACACGTATAACAAATGATGGGTCGTTTATAATTTGGGTTTTTCGGGCCGGATTCTAGGGTTCCTCGGGGACAGGGACTGAATTTTAACACGTTTTTTTGATGCGACGGACAAGACTTTAACTCGAGCTCCGATTTTTAGATGTCCCAATATCGCAACTAACACGTATAACAAATGATGGGTCGTTTATAATTTGGATTTTTCGGGCCGGATTCTAGGGTGCCTCGGGGAACGGTGCAGAATTTTAACAAGTGTTTTTTGATGCGTCGGACAAAAATTTAACTCGAGCTCAGATTTCTTGATCTCCCAATATCACGACTAACACGTATAACAAATGATGGGTCGTTTATAATTTGTGTTTTTCGGGCCGGATTCTAGGGTGCCTCGGGGACCGGGACTGAATTTTAACACTTTTTTATGATGCGTCGGACGAAACCTTAACTCGAGCTCAGATTTTTGATGTCCCAATACCCCAACTAACACGTATAACAAATGATGGGTCGTTTATAATTTGGAATTTTCGGGCCCGATTCTAGGGTGCCTCGGGGACCGGGACTGAATTTTAACACTTTTTTATGATGCGTCGGACGAAACCTTAACTCGAGCTCACATTTTTGATGTCCCAATACCCGAACTAACACGTATAACAAATGATGGGTCGTTTAAATTTTGGGTTTTTCGGGCCGGATTCTAGGGTGCCTCGGGGAACGGGACTGAATTTTAACACGTTTTTATGTTGCGTCGGACGAAACCTTAACTCGAGCTCAGATTTTTGATGTCCCAATACCCCAACTAACACGTATAACAAATGATGGGTCGTTTAAATTTTGGCTTTTTCGGGCCGGATTCTAGGGTGCCTCGGGGACCGGGACTGAATTTTAACACGTTTTTATGTTGCGTCGGACGAAACCTTAACTCGAGCTCAGATTTTTGATGTCCCAATACCCCAACTAACACGTATAACAAATGATGGGTCGTTTAAATTTTGGGTTTTTCGGGCCGGATTCTAGGGTGCCTCGGGGACCGGGACTGAATTTTAACACGTTTTTATGTTGCGTGGGACGAAACCTTAACTCGAGCTCAGATTTTTGATGTCCCAATACCCCAAGTAACACGTATAACAAATGATGGGTCGTTTAAATTTTGGGTTTTTCGGGCCGGATTCTAGGGTGCGTCGGTGACCGGGACTGAATTTTAACACGTTTTTATGATGCGTCGGTCAAAACCTTAACTCGAGCTCACATTTTTGATGTCCCAATACCCCAACTAACACGTATAACAAATGATGGGTCGTTTAAATTTTGGGTTTTTCGGGCCGGATTCTAGGGTGCCTCGGGGACCGGGACTGAATTTTAACACGTTTTTATGATGCGTCGGACGAAACCTTAACTCGAGCTCAGATTTTTGATGTCCCAATACCCCAACTAACACGTATAACAAATGATGGGTCGTTTAAATTTTGGGTTTTTCGGGCCGGATTCTAGGGTGCCTCGGGGACCGGGACTGAATTTTAACACGTTTTTATGAGGCGTCGGACGAAACCATAACTCGAGCTCAGATTTTTGATGTCCCAATACCCCAACTAACACGTATAACAAATGATGGGTCGTTTAAATTTTGGGTTTTTCGGGCCGGATTCTAGGGTGCCTCGGGGACCGAGACTGAATTTTAACACTTTTTTATGATGCGTCGAACGAAACCTTAACTCGAGCTCAGATTTTTGATGTCCCAATACCCCAACTAACACGTATAACAAATGATGGGTCGTTTAAATTTTGGGTTTTTCGGGCCGGATTCTAGGGTGCCTCGGTGACCGGGACTGAATTTTAACACGTTTTTATGATGCGTCGGACGAAACCTTAACTCGAGCTCACATTTTTGATGTCCCAATACCCGAACTAACACGTATAACAAATGATGGGTCGTTTAAATTTTGGGTTTTTTGGGCCGGATTCTAGGGTGCCTCGGGGACCGGGACTGAATTTTAACACGTTTTTATGTTGCGTCGGACGAAACCTTAACTCGAGCTCACATTTTTGATGTCCCAATACCCGAACTAACACGTATAACAAATGATGGGTCGTTTAAATTTTGGGTTTTTTGGGCCGGATTCTAGGGTGCCTCGGGGACCGGGACTGAATTTTAACACGTTTTTATGTTGCGTCGGACGAAACCTTAACTCGAGCTCAAACTTTTGATGTCCCAATACCCCAACTAACACGTATAACAAATGATGGGTCGTTAAAATTTTGGGTTATTCAGGCCGGATTCTAGGGTGCCTGGGGGACCGGGACTGAATTTAAACACGTTTTTATGATGCGTCGGACAAAACCTTAACTCGAGCTCACATTTTTGATGTCCCAATACCCCAACTAACACGTATAATAAATGATGGGTCGTTTAAATTTTGGGTTTTTCGGGCCGGATTCTAGGGTGCCTCGGGGACCGGGACTGAATTTTAACACGTTTTTATGATGCGTCTGACGAAACCTTAACTCGAGCTCAGATTTTTGATGTCCCAATACCCCAACTAACACGTATAACAAATGATGGGTCGTTTAAATTTTGGGTTTTTCGGGCCGGATTCTAGGGTGCGTCGGTGACCGGGACTGAATTTTAACACGTTTTTATGATGCGTCGGTCAAAACCTTAACTCGAGCTCACATTTTTGATGTCCCAATACCCCAACTAACACGTATAACAAATGATGGGTCGTTTAAATTTTGGGTTTTTCGGGCCGGATTCTAGGGTGCCTCGGGGACCGGGACTGAATTTTAACACGTTTTTATGATGCGTCGGACGAAACCTTAACTCGAGCTCACATTTTTGATGTCCCAATACCCCAACTAACACGTATAACAAATGATGGGTCGTTTAAATTTTGGGTTTTTCGGGCCGGATTCTAGGGTGCCTCGGGGACTGGGGCTGAATTTTAACACGTTTTTATGATACGTCGGACGAAACCTTAACTCGAGCTCAGATTTTTGATGTCGAAATACCCAAACTAACACGTATAACAAATGATGTGTCGTTAAATTTTTGGGTTTTTCGGGCCGGATTCTAGGGTGCCTCGGGGACCGGGAATGAATTTTAACACGTTTTTATGATGCGTCGGTCAAAACCTTAACTCGAGCTCACATTTTTGATGTCCCAATACCCGAAATAACACGTATAACAAATGATGGGTCGTTTATAATTTGGGTTTTTCGGGCCGGATTCTAGGGTTCCTCGGGGACCGAGACTGAATTTTAACACTTTTTTATGATGCGTCGAACGAAACCTTAACTCGAGCTCAGATTTTTGATGTCCCAATACCCCAACTAACACGTATAACAAATGATGGGTCGTTTAAATTTTGGGTTTTTCGGGCCGGATTCTAGGGTGCCTCGGTGACCGGGACTGAATTTTAACACGTTTTTATGATGCGTCGGACGAAACCTTAACTCGAGCTCAGATTTTTGATTTCCCAATACCCCAACTAACACGTATAACAAATGATGTGTCGTTAAATTTTTGGGTTTTTCGGGCCAGATTCTAGGGTGGCTCGGGGACAGGGACTGAATTTTAACACGTTTTTTTGATGCGACGGACAAGACTTTAACTCGAGCTCCTATTTTTAGATGTCCCAATATCGCAACTAACACGTATAACAAATGATGGGTCGTTTATAATTTGGATTTTTCGGGCCGGATTCTAGGGTGCCTCGGGGACCGGGACTGAATTTTCACACGTTTTTATGATGCGTCGGACGAAACCTGAACTCGAGCTCAGATTTTTGATGTCCCAATACCCCAACTAACACGTATAACAAATGATGGGTCGTATAAATTTTGGGTTTTTCGGGCCGGATTCTAGGGTGCCTCGGGGACCGGGACTGAATTTTAACACGTTTTTATGAGGCGTCGGACGAACCCATAACTCGAGCTCAGATTTTTGATGTCCCAATACCCCAACTAACACGTATAACAAATGATGGGTCGTTTAAATTTTGGGTTTTTCGGGCCGGATTCTAGGGTGCCTCGGGGACCGAGACTGAATTTTAACACTTTTTTATGATGCGTCGGACGAAACCTTAACTCGAGCTCAGATTTTTGATGTCCCAATACCCCAACTAACACGTATAACAAATGATGGGTCGTTTATAATTTGGAATTTTCGGGCCCGATTCTAGGGTGCCTCGGGGACCGGGACTGAATTTTAACACTTTTTTATGATGCGTCGGACGAAACCTTAACTCGAGCTCACATTTTTGATGTCCCAATACCCGAACTAACACGTATAACAAATGATGGGTCGTTTAAATTTTGGGTTTTTCGGGCCGGATTCTAGGGTGCCTCGGGGAACGGGACTGAATTTTAACACGTTTTTATGTTGCGTCGGACGAAACCTTAACTCGAGCTCAGATTTTTGATGTCCCAATACCCCAACTAACACGTATAACAAATGATGGGTCGTTTAAATTTTGGCTTTTTCGGGTCGGATTCTAGGGTGCCTCGGGGACCGGGACTGAATTTTAACACGTTTTTATGTTGCGTCGGACGAAACCTTAACTCGAGCTCAGATTTTTGATGTCCCAATACCCCAACTAACACGTATAACAAATGATGGGTCGTTTAAATTTTGGGTTTTTCGGGCCGGATTCTAGGGTGCCTCGGGGACCGGGACTGAATTTTAACACGTTTTTATGTTGCGTGGGACGAAACCTTAACTCGAGCTCAGATTTTTGATGTCCCAATACCCCAAGTAACACGTATAACAAATGATGGGTCGTTTAAATTTTGGGTTTTTCGGGCCGGATTCTAGGGTGCGTCGGTGACCGGGACTGAATTTTAACACGTTTTTATGATGCGTCGGTCAAAACCTTAACTCGAGCTCACATTTTTGATGTCCCAATACCCCAACTAACACGTATAACAAATGATGGGTCGTTTAAATTTTGGGTTTTTCGGGCCGGATTCTAGGGTGCCTCGGGGACCGGGACTGAATTTTAACACGTTTTTATGATGCGTCGGACGAAACCTTAACTCGAGCTCAGATTTTTGATGTCCCAATACCCCAACTAACACGTATAACAAATGATGGGTCGTTTAAATTTTGGGTTTTTCGGGCCGGATTCTAGGGTGCCTCGGGGACCGGGACTGAATTTTAACACGTTTTTATGAGGCGTCGGACGAAACCATAACTCGAGCTCAGATTTTTGATGTCCCAATACCCCAACTAACACGTATAACAAATGATGGGTCGTTTAAATTTTGGGTTTTTCGGGCCGGATTCTAGGGTGCCTCGGGGACCGAGACTGAATTTTAACACTTTTTTATGATGCGTCGAACGAAACCTTAACTCGAGCTCAGATTTTTGATGTCCCAATACCCCAACTAACACGTATAACAAATGATGGGTCGTTTAAATTTTGGGTTTTTCGGGCCGGATTCTAGGGTGCCTCGGTGACCGGGACTGAATTTTAACACGTTTTTATGATGCGTCGGACGAAACCTTAACTCGAGCTCACATTTTTGATGTCCCAATACCCGAACTAACACGTATAACAAATGATGGGTCGTTTAAATTTTGGGTTTTTTGGGCCGGATTCTAGGGTGCCTCGGGGACCGGGACTGAATTTTAACACGTTTTTATGTTGCGTCGGACGAAACCTTAACTCGAGCTCACATTTTTGATGTCCCAATACCCGAACTAACACGTATAACAAATGATGGGTCGTTTAAATTTTGGGTTTTTTGGGCCGGATTCTAGGGTGCCTCGGGGACCGGGACTGAATTTTAACACGTTTTTATGTTGCGTCGGACGAAACCTTAACTCGAGCTCAAACTTTTGATGTCCCAATACCCCAACTAACACGTATAACAAATGATGGGTCGTTAAAATTTTGGGTTATTCAGGCCGGATTCTAGGGTGCCTGGGGGACCGGGACTGAATTTAAACACGTTTTTATGATGCGTCGGACAAAACCTTAACTCGAGCTCACATTTTTGATGTCCCAATACCCCAACTAACACGTATAATAAATGATGGGTCGTTTAAATTTTGGGTTTTTCGGGCCGGATTCTAGGGTGCCTCGGGGACCGGGACTGAATTCTAACACTTTTTTATGATGCGTCGGACGAAACCTTAACTCGAGCTCACATTTTTGATGTCCCAATACCCCAACTAACACGTATAACAAATGATGGGTCGTTTAAATTTTGGGTTTTTCGGGCCGGATTCTAGGGTGCCTCGGGGACCGGGACTGAATTTTAACACTTTTTTATGATGCGTCGGACGAAACCTTAACTCAAGCTCACATTTTTGATGTCCCAATACCCCAACTAACACGTATAACAAATGATGGGTCGTTTAAATTTTGGGTTTTTCGGGCCGGATTCTAGGGTGCCTCGGGGACTGGGGCTGAATTTTAACACGTTTTTATGATACGTCGGACGAAACCTTAACTCGAGCTCAGATTTTTGATGTCGAAATACCCAAACTAACACGTATAACAAATGATGTGTCGTTAAATTTTTGGGTTTTTCGGGCCGGATTCTAGGGTGCCTCGGGGACCGGGAATGAATTTTAACACGTTTTTATGATGCGTCGGTCAAAACCTTAACTCGAGCTCACATTTTTGATGTCCCAATACCCGAAATAACACGTATAACAAATGATGGGTCGTTTATAATTTGGGTTTTTCGGGCCGGATTCTAGGGTTCCTCGGGGACCGGGACTGAATTTTAACACGTTTTTATGATGCGTCGGACGAAACCTTAACTCGAGCTCAGATTTTTGATTTCCCAATACCCCAACTAACACGTATAACAAATGATGTGTCGTTAAATTTTTGGGTTTTTCGGGCCAGATTCTAGGGTGGCTCGGGGACAGGGACTGAATTTTAACACGTTTTTTTGATGCGACGGACAAGACTTTAACTCGAGCTCCTATTTTTAGATGTCCCAATATCGCAACTAACACGTATAACAAATGATGGGTCGTTTATAATTTGGATTTTTCGGGCCGGATTCTAGGGTGCCTCGGGGACCGGGACTGAATTTTCACACGTTTTTATGATGCGTCGGACGAAACCTGAACTCGAGCTCAAATTTTTGATGTCCCAATACCCCAACTAACACGTATAACAAATGATGGGTCGTTTAAATTTTGGGTTTTTCGGGCCGGATTCTAGGGTGCCTCGGGGACCGAGACTGAATTTTAACACTTTTTTATGATGCGTCGGACGAAACCTTAACTCGAGCTCAGATTTTTGATGTCCCAATACCCCAACTAACACGTATAACAAATGATGGGTCGTTTAAATTTTGGGTTTTTCGGGCCGGATTCTAGGGTGCCTCGGTGACCGGGACTGAATTTTAACACGTTTTTATGATGCGTCGGACGAAACCTTAACTCGAGCTCACATTTTTGATGTCCCAATACCCGAACTAACACGTATAACAAATGATGGGTCGTTTAAATTTTAGGTTTTTCGGGCCGGATTCTAGGGTGCCTCGGGGACCGGGACTGAATTTTAACACGTTTTTATGAGGCGTCGGACGAAACCTTAACTCGAGCTCAGATTTTGGATGTCCCAATACCCCAACTAACACGTATAACAAATGATGGGTCGTTTAAATTTTGGGTTTTTCGGGCCGGATTCTAGGGTGCCTCGGGGACCGGGACTGAATTTTAACACGTTTTTATGAGGCGTCGGAGGAAACCTTAACTCGAGCTCAGATTTTGGATGTCCCAATACCCCAACTAACACGTATAACAAATGATGGGTCGTTTAAATTTTGGGTTTTTCGGGCCGGATTCTAGGGTGCCTCGGGGACCGGCACTGAATTTTAACACTTTTTTATGATGCGTCGGACGAAACCTTAACTCGAGCTCAGATTTTTGATGTCCCAATACCCCAACTAACACGTATAACAAATGATGGGTCGTTTAAGTTTTGGGTTTTTCGGGCCGGATTCTAGGGTGCCTCGGGGACCGGGACTGAATTTTAACACGTTTTTATGAGGCGTCGGACGAAACCTTAACTCGAGCTCAGATTTTTGATGTCCCAATACCCCAACTAACACGTATAACAAATGATGGGTCGTTTAAATTTTGGGTTTTTCCGGCCGGATTCTAGGGTGCCTCGGGGACCGGGACTGAATTTTAACACTTTTTTATGATGCGTCGGACGAAACCTTAACTCGAGCTCAGATTTTTGATGTCCCAATACCCCAACTAACACGTATAACAAATGATCGGTCGTTTAAATTTTGGGTTTTTCGGGCCGGATTCTAGGGTGCCTCGGTGACCGGGACTGAATTTTAACACGTTTTTATGATGCGTCGGACGAAACCTTAACTCGAGCTCACATTTTTGATGTCCCAATACCCGAACTAACACGTATAACAAATGATGGGTCGTTTAAATTTTGGGTTTTTCGGGCCGGATTCTAGGGTGCCTCGGGGACCGGGACTGAATTTTAACACGTTTTTATGTTGCGTCGGACGAAACCTTAACTCGAGCTCAGATTTTTGATGTCCCAATACCCCAACTAACACGTATAACAAATGATGGGTCGTTTAAATTTTGGATTTTTCGTGCCGGATTCTACGGTGCCTCGGGGACCGGGACTGAATTTTAACAAGTTTTTATGATGCGTCGGACCAAACCTTAACTCGAGCTCACATTTTTGATGTCCCAATACCCCAACTAACACGTATAACAAATGATGGGTCGTTTAAATTTTGGGTTTTTCGGGCCGGATTCTAGGGTGCCTCGGGGACCGGGACTGAATTTTAACACGTTTTTATGATGCGTCGGTCCAAACCTTAACTCGAGCTCACATTTTTGATGTCCCAATACCCGAACTAACACGTATAACAAATGATGGGTCGTTTAAATTTTGGGTTTTTCGGGCCGGATTCTAGGGTGCCTCGGGGACCGGGACTGAATTTTAACACGTTTTTATGTTGCGTCGGACGAAACCTTAACTCGAGCTCAGATTTTTGATGTCCCAATACCCCAACTAACACGTATAACAAATGATGGATCGTTTAAAATTTGGGTTTTTCGGGCCGGATTCTAGGGTGCCTCGGGGACCGGGACTGAATTTTAACACGTTTTTATGATGTGTCGGTCGAAACCTTAACTCGAGCTCAGATTTTTGATGTCCCAATACCCCAACTAACACGTATAACAAATGATGGGTCGTTAAATTTTGGGTTTTTCGGGCCGGATTCTAGGGTGCCTCGGGGACCGGGACTGAATTTTAACACGTTTTTATGATGCGTCGGACGAAACCTTAACTCGAGCTCACATTTTTGATGTCCCAATACCCGAACTAACACGTATAACAAATGATGGGTCGTTTAAATTTTGGGTTTTTCGGGCCGGATTCTAGGGTGCCTCGGGGACCGGGACTGAATTTTAACACGTTTATATGATGCGTCGGACGAAACCTTAACTCGAGCTCACATTTTTGATGTCCCAATACCCGAACTAACACGTATAACAAATGATGGGTCGTTTAAATTTTGGGTTTTTCGGGCCGGATTCTAGGGTGCCTCGGGGACCGGGACTGAATTTTAACACGTTTTTATGTTGCGTCGGACGAAACCTTAACTCGAGCTCAGATTTTTGATGTCCCAATACCCCAACTAACACGTATAACAAATGATGGGTCGTTTAAATTTTGGGTTTTTCGGGCCGGATTCTAGGGTGCCTCGGGGACCGGGACTGAATTTTAACACTTTTTTATGATGCGTCGGACGAAACCTTAACTCGAGCTCAGATTTTTGATGTCCCAATACCCCAACTAACACGTATAACAAATGATGGGTCGTTTAAATTTTGGGTTTTTCGGGCCGGCTTCTAGGGTGCCTCGGTGACCGGGACTGAATTTCAACACGTTTTTATGATACGTCGGACGAAACCTTAACTCGAGCTCACATTTTTGATGTCCCAATACCCCAACTAACACGTATAACAAATGATGGGTCGTTTAAATTTTGGGTTTTTCGGGCCGGATTCTAGGGTGCCTCGGGGACCGGCACTGAATTTTAACACTTTTTTATGATGCGTCGGACGAAACCTTAACTCGAGCTCAGATTTTTGATGTCCCAATACCCCAACTAACACGTATAACAAATGATGGGTCGTTTAAATTTTGGGTTTTTCGGGCCGGATTCTAGGGTGCCTCGGTGACCGGGACTGAATTTCAACACGTTTTTATGATACGTCGGACGAAACCTTAACTCGAGCTCACATTTTTGATGTCCCAATACCCGAACTAACACGTATAACAAATGATGGGTCGTTTAAATTTTGGGTTTTTCGGGCCGGATTCTAGGGTGCCTCGGGGACCGGCACTGAATTTTAACACGTTTTTATGATGCGTCGGACGAAACCTTAACTCGAGCTCAGATTTTTGATGTCCCAATACCCCAACTAACACGTATAACAAATGATGGGTCGTTTAAGTTTTGGGTTTTTCGGGCCGGATTCTAGGGTGCCTCGGGGACCGGGACTGAATTTTAACACGTTTTTATGAGGCGTCGGACGAAACCTTAACTCGAGCTCAGATTTTTGATGTCCCAATACCCCAACTAACACGTATAACAAATGATGGGTCGTTTAAATTTTGGGTTTTTCCGGCCGGATTCTAGGGTGCCTCGGGGACCGGGACTGAATTTTAACACGTTTTTATGTTGCGTCGGACGAAACCTTAACTCGAGCTCAGATTTTTGATGTCCCAATACCCCAACTAACACGTATAACAAATGATGGATCGTTTAAAATTTGGGTTTTTCGGGCCGGATTCTAGGGTGCCTCGGGGACCGGGACTGAATTTTAACACGTTTTTATGATGTGTCGGTCGAAACCTTAACTCGAGCTCAGATTGTTGATGTCCCAATACCCCAACTAACACGTATAACAAATGATGGGTCGTTAAATTTTGGGTTTTTCGGGCCGGATTCTAGGGTGCCTCGGGGACCGGGACTGAATTTTAACACGTTTTTATGATGCGTCGGACGAAACCTTAACTCGAGCTCACATTTTTGATGTCCCAATACCCGAACTAACACGTATAACAAATGATGGGTCGTTTAAATTTTGGGTTTTTCGGGCCGGATTCTAGGGTGCCTCGGGGACCGGGACTGAATTTTAACACGTTTATATGATGCGTCGGACGAAACCTTAACTCGAGCTCACATTTTTGATGTCCCAATACCCGAACTAACACGTATAACAAATGATGGGTCGTTTAAATTTTGGGTTTTTCGGGCCGGATTCTAGGGTGCCTCGGGGACCGGGACTGAATTTTAACACGTTTTTATGTTGCGTCGGACGAAACCTTAACTCGAGCTCAGATTTTTGATGTCCCAATACCCCAACTAACACGTATAGCAAATGATGGGTCGTTTAAATTTTGGGTTTTTCGGGCCGGATTCTAGGGTGCCTCGGGGACCGGGACTGAATTTTAACACGTTTTTATGAGGCGTCGGACGAAACCTTAACTCGAGCTCAGATTTTTGATGTCCCAATACCCCAACTAACACGTATAACAAATGATGGGTCGTTTAAATTTTGGGTTTTTCGGGCCGGATTCTAGGGTGCCTCGGGGACCGGGACTGAATTTTAACACTTTTTTATGATGCGTCGGACGAAACCTTAACTCGAGCTCAGATTTTTGATGTCCCAATACCCCAACTAACACGTATAACAAATGATGGGTCGTTTAAATTTTGGGTTTTTCGGGCCGGATTCTAGGGTGCCTCGGTGACCGGGACTGAATTTCAACACGTTTTTATGATACGTCGGACGAAACGTTAACTCGAGCTCACATTTTTGATGTCCCAATACCCGAACTAACACGTATAACAAATGATGGGTCGTTTAAATTTTGGGTTTTTCGGGACGGATTCTAGGGTGCCTCGGGGACCGGGACTGAATTTTAACACGTTTTTATGTTGCGTCGGACGAAACCTTAACTCGAGCTCAGATTTTTGATGTCCCAATACCCCAACTAACACGTATAACAAATGATGGGTCGTTTAAATTTTGGGTTTTTCGGGCCGGATTCTAGGGTGCCTCGGGGACCGGGACTGAATTTTAACACGTTTTTATGAGGCGTCGGACGAAACCTTAACTCGAGCTCAGATTTTGGATGTCCCAATACCCCAACTAACACGTATAACAAATGATGGGTCGTTTAAATTTTGGGTTTTTCGGGCCGGATTCTAGGGTGCCTCGGGGACCGGCACTGAATTTTAACACTTTTTTATGATGCGTCGGACGAAACCTTAACTCGAGCTCAGATTTTTGATGTCCCAATACCCCAACTAACACGTATAACAAATGATGGGTCGTTTAAATTTTGGGTTTTTCGGGCCGGATTCTAGGGTGCCTCGGTGACCGGGACTGAATTTCAACACGTTTTTATGATACGTCGGACGAAACCTTAACTCGAGCTCACATTTTTGATGTCCCAATACCCGAACTAACACGTATAACAAATGATGGGTCGTTTAAATTTTGGGTTTTTCGGGCCGGATTCTAGGGTGCCTCGGGGACCGGGACTGAATTTTAACACGTTTTTATGTTGCGTCGGACGAAACCTTAACTCGAGCTCAGATTTTTGATGTCCCAATACCCCAACTAACACGTATAACAAATGATGGGTCGTTTAAATTTTGGGTTTTTCGGGCCGGATTCTAGGGTGCCTCGGGGACCGGGACTGAATTTTAACACGTTTTTATGAGGCGTCGGACGAAACCTTAACTCGAGCTCAGATTTTGGATGTCCCAATACCCCAACTAACACGTATAACAAATGATGGGTCGTTTAAATTTTGGGTTTTTCGGGCCGGATTCTAGGGTGCCTCGGGGACCGGCACTGAATTTTAACACTTTTTTATGATGCGTCGGACGAAACCTTAACTCGAGCTCAGATTTTTGATGTCCCAATACCCCAACTAACACGTATAACAAATGATGGGTCGTTTAAATTTTGGGTTTTTCGGGCCGGATTCTAGGGTGCCTCGGGGACCGGGACTGAATTTTAACACGTTTTTATGAGGCGTCGGACGAAACCTTAACTCGAGCTCAGATTTTTGATGTCCCAATACCCCAACTAACACGTATAACAAATGATGGGTCGTTTAAATTTTGGGTTTTTCGGGCCGGATTCTAGGGTGCGTCGGGGACCGGGACTGAATTTTAACACTTTTTTATGATGCGTCGGACGAAACCTTAACTCGAGCTCAGATTTTTGATGTCCCAATACCCCAACTAACACGTATAACAAATGATGGGTCGTTTAAATTTTGGGTTTTTCGGGCCGGATTCTAGGGTGCCTCGGTGACCGGGACTGAATTTTAACACGTTTTTATGATGCGTCGGACGAAACCTTAACTCGAGCTCACATTTTTGATGTCCCAATACCCGAACTAACACGTATAACAAATGATGGGTCGTTTAAATTTTGGGTTTTTCGGGCCGGATTCTAGGGTGCCTCGGGGACCGGGACTAAATTTTAACACGTTTTTATGTTGCGTCGGACGAAACCTTAACTCGAGCTCAGATTTTTGATGTCCCAATACCCCAACTAACACGTATAACAAATGATGGGTCGTTTAAATTTTGGGTTTTTCGTGCTGGATTCTACGGTGCCTCGGGGACCGGGACTGAATTTTAACACGTTTTTATGTTGCGTCGGACGAAACCTTAACTCGAGCTCAGATTTTTGATGTCCCAATACCCCAACTAACACGTATAACAAATGATGGATCGTTTAAAATTTGGGTTTTTCGGGCCGGATTCTAGGGTGCCTCGGGGACCGGGACTGAATTTTAACACGTTTTTATGTTGCGTCGGACGAAACCTTAACTCGAGCTCAGATTTTTGATGTCCCAATACCCCAACTAACACGTATAACAAATGATGGGTCGTTAAATTTTGGGTTTTTCGGGCCGGATTCTAGGGTGCCTCGGGGACCGGGACTGAATTTTAACACTTTTTTATGATGCGTCGGACGAAACCTTAACTCGAGCTCAGATTTTTGATGTCCCAATACCCCAACTAACACGTATAACAAATGATGGGTCGTTTAAATTTTGGGTTTTTCGGGCCGGATTCTAGGGTGCCTCGGTGACCGGGACTGAATTTCAACACGTTTTTATGATACGTCGGACGAAACGTTAACTCGAGCTCACATTTTTTATGTCCCAATACCCGAACTAACACGTATAACAAATGATGGGTCGTTTAAATTTTGGGTTTTTCGGGCCGGATTCTAGGGTGCCTCGGGGACCGGGACTGAATTTTAACACGTTTTTATGTTGCGTCGGACGAAACCTTAACTCGAGCTCAGATTTTTGATGTCCCAATACCCCAACTAACACGTATAACAAATGATGGGTCGTTTAAATTTTGGGTTTTTCGGGCCGGATTCTAGGGTGCCTCGGGGACCGGGACTGAATTTCAACACGTTTTTATGAGGCGTCGGACGAAACCTTAACTCGAGCTCAGATTTTGGATGTCCCAATACCCCAACTAACACGTATAACAAATGATGGGTCGTTTAAATTTTGGGTTTTTCGGGCCGGATTCTAGGGTGCCTCGGGGACCGGCACTGAATTTTAACACTTTTTTATGATGCGTCGGACGAAACCTTAACTCGAGCTCAGATTTTTGATGTCCCAATACCCCAACTAACACGTATAACAAATGATGGGTCGTTTAAATTTTGGGTTTTTCGGGCCGGATTCTAGGGTGCCTCGGGGACCGGGACTGAATTTTAACACGTTTTTATGAGGCGTCGGACGAAACCTTAACTCGAGCTCAGATTTTGGATGTCCCAATACCCCAACTAACACGTATAACAAATGATGGGTCGTTTAAATTTTGGGTTTTTCGGGCCGGATTCTAGGGTGCCTCGGGGACCGGGACTGAATTTTAACACTTTTTTATGATGCGTCGGACGAAACCTTAACTCGAGCTCAGATTTTTGATGTCCCAATACCCCAACTAACACGTATAACAAATGATGGGTCGTTTAAATTTTGGGTTTTTCGGGCCGGATTCTAGGGTGCCTCGGGGACCGGGACTGAATTTTAACACGTTTTTATGAGGCGTCGGACGAAACCTTAACTCGAGCTCAGATTTTGGATGTCCCAATACCCCAACTAACACGTATAACAAATGATGGGTCGTTTAAATTTTGGGTTTTTCGGGCCGGATTCTAGGGTGCCTCGGGGACCGGCACTGAATTTTAACACTTTTTTATGATGCGTCGGACGAAACCTTAACTCGAGCTCAGATTTTTGATGTCCCAATACCCCAACTAACACGTATAACAAATGATGGGTCGTTTAAATTTTGGGTTTTTCGGGCCGGATTCTAGGGTGCCTCGGGGACCGGGACTGAATTTTAACACGTTTTTATGAGGCGTCGGACGAAACCTTAACTCGAGCTCAGATTTTTGATGTCCCAATACCCCAACTAACACGTATAACAAATGATGGGTCGTTGAAATTTTGGGTTTTTCGGGCCGGATTCTAGGGTGCCTCGGGGACCGGGACTGAATTTTAACACTTTTTTATGATGCGTCGGACGAAACCTTAACTCGAGCTCAGATTTTTGATGTCCCAATACCCCAACTAACACGTATAACAAATGATGGGTCGTTTAAATTTTGGGTTTTTCGGGCCGGATTCTAGGGTGCCTCGGTGACCGGGACTGAATTTTAACACGTTTTTATGATGCGTCGGACGAAACCTTAACTCGAGCTCACATTTTTGATGTCCCAATACCCGAACTAACACGTATAACAAATGATGGGTCGTTTAAATTTTGGGTTTTTCGGGCCGGATTCTAGGGTGCCTCGGGGACCGGGACTAAATTTTAACACGTTTTTATGTTGCGTCGGACGAAACCTTAACTCGAGCTCAGATTTTTGATGTCCCAATACCCCAACTAACACGTATAACAAATGATGGGTCGTTTAAATTTTGGGTTTTTCGTGCCAAATTCTACGGTGCCTCGGGGACCGGGACTGAATTTTAACACTTTTTTATGTTGCGTCGGACGAAACCTTAACTCGAGCTCATATTTTTGATGTCCCAATACCCCAACTAACACGTATAACAAATGATGGATCGTTTAAAATTTGGGTTTTTCGGGCCGGATTCTAGGGTGCCTCGGGGACCGGGACTGAATTTTAACACGTTTTTATGTTGCGTCGGACGAAACCTTAACTCGAGCTCAGATTTTTGATGTCCCAATACCCCAACTAACACGTATAACAAATGATGGGTCGTTAAATTTTGGGTTTTTCGGGCCGGATTCTAGGGTGCCTCGGGGACCGGGACTGAATTTTAACACGTTTTTATGATGCGTCGGTCCAAACCTTAACTCGAGCTCACATTTTTGATGTCCCAATACCCGAACTAACACGTATAACAAATGATGGGTCGTTTAAATTTTGGGTTTTTCGGGCCGGATTCTAGGGTGCCTCGGGGACCGGGACTGAATTTTAACACGTTTTTATGTTGCGTCGGACGAAACCTTAACTCGAGCTCAGATTTTTGATGTCCCAATACCCCAACTAACACGTATAACAAATGATGGGTCGTTTAAATTTTGGGTTTTTCGGGCCGGATTCTAGGGTGCCTCGGGGACCGGGACTGAATTTTAACACGTTTTTATGAGGCGTCGGACGAAACCTTAACTCGAGCTCAGATTTTGGATGTCCCAATACCCCAACTAACACGTATAACAAATGATGGGTCGTTTAAATTTTGGGTTTTTCGGGCCGGATTCTAGGGTGCCTCGGGGACCGGCACTGAATTTTAACACTTTTTTATGATGCGTCGGACGAAACCTTAACTCGAGCTCAGATTTTTGATGTCCCAATACCCCAACTAACACGTATAACAAATGATGGGTCGTTTAAATTTTGGGTTTTTCGGGCCGGATTCTAGGGTGCCTCGGTGACCGGGACTGAATTTCAACACGTTTTTATGATACGTCGGACGAAACCTTAACTCGAGCTCAGATTTTGGATGTCCCAATACCCGAACTAACACGTATAACAAATGATGGGTCGTTTAAATTTTGGGTTTTTCGGGCCGGATTCTAGGGTGCCTCGGGGACCGGGACTGAATTTTAACACGTTTTTATGTTGCGTCGGACGAAACCTTAACTCGAGCTCAGATTTTTGATGTCCCAATACCCCAACTAACACGTATAACAAATGATGGGTCGTTTAAATTTTGGGTTTTTCGGGCCGGATTCTAGGGTGCCTCGGTGACCGGGACTGAATTTCAACACGTTTTTATGATACGTCGGACGAAACCTTAACTCGAGCTCACATTTTTGATGTCCCAATACCCGAACTAACACGTATAACAAATGAGGGGTCGTTTAAATTTTGGGTTTTTCGGGCCGGATTCTAGGGTGCCTCGGGGACCGGGACTGAATTTTAACACGTTTTTATGTTGCGTCGGACGAAACCTTAACTCGAGCTCAGATTTTTGATGTCCCAATACCCCAACTAACACGTATAACAAATGATGGGTCGTTTAAATTTTGGGTTTTTCGGGCCGGATTCTAGGGTGCCTCGGGGACCGGGACTGAATTTTAACACGTTTTTATGAGGCGTCGGACGAAACCTTAACTCGAGCTCAGATTTTGGATGTCCCAATACCCCAACTAACACGTATAAC
Source organism: Euphorbia peplus (assembly GCA_028411795.1). NCBI lineage: Eukaryota > Viridiplantae > Streptophyta > Magnoliopsida > Malpighiales > Euphorbiaceae > Euphorbia > Euphorbia peplus. Next base: position 20,195 of record CP110843.1, read on the forward strand.
AAATGATGGGTCGTTTAAATTTTGGGTTTTTCGGGCCGGATTCTAGGGTGCCTCGGGGACCGGCACTGAATTTTAACACTTTTTTATGATGCGTCGGACGAAACCTTAACTCGAGCTCAGATTTTTGATGTCCCAATACCCCAACTAACACGTATAACAAATGATGGGTCGTTTAAATTTTGGGTTTTTCGGGCCGGATTCTAGGGTGCCTCGGGGACCGGGACTGAATTTTAACACGTTTTTATGAGGCGTCGGACGAAACCTTAACTCGAGCTCAGATTTTTGATGTCCCAATACCCCAACTAACACGTATAACAAATGATGGGTCGTTTAAATTTTGGGTTTTTCGGGCCGGATTCTAGGGTGCCTCGGGGACCGGGACTGAATTTTAACACTTTTTTATGATGCGTCGGACGAAACCTTAACTCGAGCTCAGATTTTTGATGTCCCAATACCCCAACTAACACGTATAACAAATGATGGGTCGTTTAAATTTTGGGTTTTTCGGGCCGGATTCTAGGGTGCCTCGGTGACCGGGACTGAATTTTAACACGTTTTTATGATGCGTCGGACGAAACCTTAACTCGAGCTCACATTTTTGATGTCCCAATACCCGAACTAACACGTATAACAAATGATGGGTCGTTTAAATTTTGGGTTTTTCGGGCCGGATTCTAGGGTGCCTCGGGGACCGGGACTGAATTTTAACACGTTTTTATGTTGCGTCGGACGAAACCATAACTCGAGCTCAGATTTTTGATGTCCCAATACCCCAACTAACACGTATAACAAATGATGGGTCGTTTAAATTTTGGGTTTTTCGTGCCGGATTCTACGGTGCCTCGGGGACCGGGACTGAATTTTAACAAGTTTTTATAATGCGTCGGACCAAACCTTAACTCGAGCTCACATTTTTGATGTCCCAATACCCCAACTAACACGTATAACAAATGATGGGTCGTTTAAATTTTGGGTTTTTCGGGCCGGATTCTAGGGTGCCTCGGGGACCGGGACTGAATTTTAACACGTTTTTATGAGGCGTCGGACGAAACCTTAACTCGAGCTCAGATTTTGGATGTCCCAATACCCCAACTAACACGTATAACAAATGATGGGTCGTTTAAATTTTGGGTTTTTCGGGCCGGATTCTAGGGTGCCTCGGGGACCGGGATTGAATTTTAACACGTTTTTATGATGCGTCAGACGAAACCTTAACTCGAGCTCACATTTTTGATGTCCCAATACCCGAACTAACACGTATAACAAATGATGGGTCGTTTAAATTTTGGGTTTTTCGGGCCGGATTCTAGGGTGCCTCGGGGACCGGGACTGAATTTTAACACGTTTTTATGTTGCGTCGGACGAAACCTTAACTCGAGCTCAGATTTTTGATGTCCCAATACCCCAACTAACACGTATAACAAATGATGGGTCGTTTAAATTTTGGGTTTTTCGGGCCGGATTCTAGGGTGCCTCGGGGACCGGGACTGAATTTTAACACGTTTTTATGAGGCGTCGGACGAAACCTTAACTCGAGCTCAGATTTTTGATGTCCCAATACCCCAACTAACACGTATAACAAATGATGGGTCGTTTAAATTTTGGGTTTTTCGGGCCGGATTCTAGGGTGCCTCGGTGACCGGGACTGAATTTCAACATGTTTTTATGATACGTCGGATGAAACCTTAACTCGAGCTCACATTTTTGATGTCCCAATACCCGAACTAACACGTATAACAAATGATGGGTCGTTTAAATTTTGGGTTTTTCGGGCCGGATTCTAGGGTGCCTCGGGGACCGGGACTGAATTTTAACACGTTTTTATGTTGCGTCGGACGAAACCTTAACTCGAGCTCAGATTTTTGATGTCCCAATACCCCAACTAACACGTATAACAAATGATGGGTCGTTTAAATTTTGGGTTTTTCGGGCCGGATTCTAGGGTGCCTCGGTGACCGGGACTGAATTTCAACATGTTTTTATGATACGTCGGATGAAACCTTAACTCGAGCTCACATTTTTGATGTCCCAATACCCGAACTAACACGTATAACAAATGATGGGTCGTTTAAATTTTGGGTTTTTCGGGCCGGATTCTAGGGTGCCTCGGGGACCGGGACTGAATTTTAACACGTTTTTATGTTGCGTCCGACGAAACCTTAACTCGAGCTCAGATTTTTGATGTCCCAATACCCCAACTAACACGTATAACAAATGATGGGTCGTTTAAATTTTGGGTTTTTCGGGCCGGATTCTAGGGTGCCTCGGGGACCGGGACTGAATTTTAACACGTTTTTATGAGGCGTCGGACGAAACCTTAACTCGAGCTCAGATTTTGGATGTCCCAATACCCCAACTAACACGTATAACAAATGATGGGTCGTTTAAATTTTGGGTTTTTCGGGCCGGATTCTAGGGTGCCTCGGGGACCGGCACTGAATTTTAACACTTTTTTATGATGCGTCGGACGAAACCTTAACTCGAGCTCAGATTTTTGATGTCCCAATACCCCAACTAACACGTATAACAAATGATGGGTCGTTTAAATTTTGGGTTTTTCGGGCCGGATTCTAGGGTGCTTCGGGGACCGGGACTGAATTTTAACACGTTTTTATGAGGCGTCGGACGAAACCTTAACTCGAGCTCAGATTTTTGATGTCCCAATACCCCAACTAACACGTATAACAAATGATGGGTCGTTTAAATTTTGGGTTTTTCGGGCCGGATTCTAGGGTGCCTTCGGGGACCGGGACTGAATTTTAACACTTTTTTATGATGCGTCGGACGAAACCTTAACTCGAGCTCAGATTTTTGATGTCCCAATACCCCAACTAACACGTATAACAAATGATGGGTCGTTTAAATTTTGGGTTTTTCGGGCCGGATTCTAGGGTGCCTCAGTGACCGGGACTGAATTTTAACACGTTTTTATGATGCGTGGGACGAAACCTTAACTCGAGCACAGATTTTTGATGTCCCAATACCCCAACTAACACGTATAACAAATGATGGGTCGTTTAAATTTTGGGTTTTTCGGGCCGGATTCTAGGGTGCCTCGGTGACCGGGACTGAATTTTAACACGTTTTTATGTTGCGTCGGACGAAACCTTAACTCGAGCTCAGATTTTTGATGTCCCAATACCCCAACTAACACGTATAACAAATGATGGGTCGTTTAAATTTTGGGTTTTTCGGGCCGGATTCTAGGGTGCCTCGGGGACCGGGACTGAATTTTAACACTTTTTTATGATGCGTCGGACGAAACCTTAACTCGAGCTCAGATTTTTGATGTCCCAATACCCCAACTAACACGTATAACAAATGATGGGTCGTTTAAATTTTGGGTTTTTCGGGCCGGATTCTAGGGTGCCTCGGTGACCGGGACTGAATTTTAACACGTTTTTATGATGCGTCGGACGAAACCTTAACTCGAGCTCACATTTTTGATGTCCCAATACCCGAACTAACACGTATAACAAATGATGGGTCGTTTAAATTTTGGGTTTTTCGGGCCGGATTCTAGGGTGCCTCGGGGACCGGGACTGAATTTTAACACGTTTTTATGTTGCGTCGGACGAAACCTTAACTCGAGCTCAGATTTTTGATGTCCCAATACCCCAACTAACACGTATAACAAATGATGGGTCGTTTAAATTTTGGGTTTTTCGTGCCGGATTCTACGGTGCCTCGGGGACCGGGACTGAATTTTAACAAGTTTTTATGATGCATCGGACCAAACCTTAACTCGAGCTCACATTTTTGATGTCCCAATACCCCAACTAACACGTATAACAAATGATGGGTCGTTTAAATTTTGGGTTTTTCGGGCCGGATTCTAGGGTGCCTCGGGGACCGGGACTGAATTTTAACACGTTTTTATGATGCGTCGGTCCAAACCTTAACTCGAGCTCACATTTTTGATGTCCCAATACCCGAACTAACACGTATAACAAATGATGGGTCGTTTAAATTTTGGGTTTTTCGGGCCGGATTCTAGGGTGCCTCGGGGACCGGGACTGAATTTTAACACGTTTTTATGATGCGTCGGACGAAACCTTAACTCGAGCACAGATTTTTGATGTCCCAATACCCCAACTAACACGTATAACAAATGATGGGTCGTTTAAATTTTGGGTTTTTCGGGCCGGATTCTAGGGTGCCTCGGTGACCTGGACTGAATTTTAACACTTTTTTATGATGCGTCGGACGAAACCTTAACTCGAGCTCAGATTTTTGATGTCCCAATACCCCAACTAACACGTATAACAAATGATGGGTCGTTTAAATTTTGGGTTTTTCGGGCCGGATTCTAGGGTGCCTCAGTGACCGGGACTGAATTTTAACACGTTTTTATGATGCGTGGGACGAAACCTTAACTCGAGCACAGATTTTTGATGTCCCAATACCCCAACTAACACGTATAACAAATGATGGGTCGTTTAAATTTTGGGTTTTTCGGGCCGGATTCTAGGGTGCCTCGGTGACCGGGACTGAATTTTAACACGTTTTTATGTTGCGTCGGACGAAACCTTAACTCGAGCTCAGATTTTTGATGTCCCAATACCCCAACTAACACGTATAACAAATGATGGGTCGTTTAAATTTTGGGTTTTTCGGGCCGGATTCTAGGGTGCCTCGGGGACCGGGACTGAATTTTAACACTTTTTTATGATGCGTCGGACGAAACCTTAACTCGAGCTCAGATTTTTGATGTCCCAATACCCCAACTAACACGTATAACAAATGATGGGTCGTTTAAATTTTGGGTTTTTCGGGCCGGATTCTAGGGTGCCTCGGTGACCGGGACTGAATTTTAACACGTTTTTATGATGCGTCGGACGAAACCTTAACTCGAGCTCACATTTTTGATGTCCCAATACCCGAACTAACACGTATAACAAATGATGGGTCGTTTAAATTTTGGGTTTTTCGGGCCGGATTCTAGGGTGCCTCGGGGACCGGGACTGAATTTTAACACGTTTTTATGTTGCGTCGGACGAAACCTTAACTCGAGCTCAGATTTTTGATGTCCCAATACCCCAACTAACACGTATAACAAATGATGGGTCGTTTAAATTTTGGGTTTTTCGTGCCGGATTCTACGGTGCCTCGGGGACCGGGACTGAATTTTAACAAGTTTTTATGATGCGTCGGACCAAACCTTAACTCGAGCTCACATTTTTGATGTCCCAATACCCCAACTAACACGTATAACAAATGATGGGTCGTTTAAATTTTGGGTTTTTCGGGCCGGATTCTAGGGTGCCTCGGGGACCGGGACTGAATTTTAACACGTTTTTATGATGCGTCGGTCCAAACCTTAACTCGAGCTCACATTTTTGATGTCCCAATACCCGAACTAACACGTATAACAAATGATGGGTCGTTTAAATTTTGGGTTTTTCGGGCCGGATTCTAGGGTGCCTCGGGGACCGGGACTGAATTTTAACACGTTTTTATGATGCGTCGGACGAAACCTTAACTCGAGCACAGATTTTTGATGTCCCAATACCCCAACTAACACGTATAACAAATGATGGGTCGTTTAAATTTTGGGTTTTTCGGGCCGGATTCTAGGGTGCCTCGGTGACCTGGACTGAATTTTAACACGTTTTTATGTTGCGTCGGACGAAACCTTAACTCGAGCTCAGATTTTTGATGTCCCAATACCCCAACTAACACGTATAACAATGATGGGTCGTTTAAATTTTGGGTTTTTCGGGCCGGATTCTAGGGTGCCTCGGGGACCGGGACTGAATTTTAACACGTTTTTATGTTGCGTCGGACGAAACCTTAACTCGAGCTCAGATTTTTGATGTCCCAATACCCCAACTAACACGTATAACAAATGATGGGTCGTTTAAATTTTGGGTTTTTCGGGCCGGATTCTAGGGTGCCTCGGCGACCGGGACTAAATTTTAACACGTTTTTATGATGCGTCGGACCAAACCTTAACTCGAGCTCACATTTTTGATGTCCCAATACCCGATCTAACACGTATAACAAATGATGGGTCGTTTAAATTTTGGGTTTTTCGGGCCGGATTCTAGGGTACCTCGGGGACCGGGACTGAATTTTAACACGTTTTTATGATGCGTCAGACAAAACCTTAACTCGAGCTCAGATTTTTGATGTCCCAATACCCCAACTAACACATATAACAATGATGGGTCGTTTAAATTTTGGGTTTTTCGGGCCGGATTCTAGGGTGCCTCGGGGACCGGGACTGAATTTTAACACGTTTTTATGTTGCGTCGGACGAAACCTTAACTCGAGCTCAGATTTTTGATGTCCCAATACCCCAACTAACACGTATAACAAATGATGGGTCGTTTAAATTTTGGGTTTTTCGGGCCGGATTCTTGGGTGCCTCGGGGACCGGGACTGAATTTTAACACGTTTTTATGTTGCGTCGGACGAAACCTTAACTCGAGCTCACATTTTTGATGTCCCAATACCCGAAATAACACGTATAACAAATGATGGGTCGTTTATAATTTGGGTTTTTCGGGCCGGATTCTAGGGTTCCTCGGGGACCGGGACTGGATTTTAACACGTTTTTATGATGCGTCGGACGAAACCTTAACTCGAGCTCAGATTTTTGATGTACCAATACCCCAACTAACACGTATAACAAATGATGGGTCGTTTAAATTTTGGGTTTTTCGGGCCGGATTCTAGGGTGCCTCGGGGACCGGGACTGAATTTTAACACGTTTTTATGTTGCGTCGGACGAAACCTTAACTCGAGCTCAGATTTTTGATGTCCCAATACCCCAACTAACCCGTATAACAAATGATGGGTCGTTTAAATTTTGGGTTTTTCGTGCCGGATTCTACGGTGCCTCGGGGACCGGGACTGAATTTTAACAAGTTTTTATGATGCGTCGGACCAAACCTTAACTCGAGCTCACATTTTTGATGTCCCAATACCCCAACTAACACGTATAACAAATGATGGGTCGTTTAAATTTTGGGTTTTTCGGGCCGGATTCTAGGGTGCCTCGGGGACCGGGACTGAATTTTAACACGTTTTTATGATGCGTCGGTCCAAACCTTAACTCGAGCTCACATTTTTGATGTCCCAATACCCGAACTAACACGTATAACAAATGATGGGTCGTTTAAATTTTGGGTTTTTCGGGCCGGATTCTAGGGTGCCTCGGGGACCGGGACTGAATTTTAACACGTTTTTATGATGCGTCGGACGAAACCTTAACTCGAGCACAGATTTTTGATGTCCCAATACCCCAACTAACACGTATAACAAATGATGGGTCGTTTAAATTTTGGGTTTTTCGGGCCGGATTCTAGGGTGCCTCGGTGACCGGGACTGAATTTTAACACGTTTTTATGTTGCGTCGGACGAAACCTTAACTCGAGCTCAGATTTTTGATGTCCCAATACCCCAACTAACACGTATAACAAATGATGGGTCGTTTAAATTTTGGGTTTTTCGGGCCGGATTCTTGGGTGCCTCGGGGACCGGGACTGAATTTTAACACGTTTTTATGTTGCGTCGGACGAAACCTTAACTCGAGCTCACATTTTTGATGTCCCAATACCCGAAATAACACGTATAACAAATGATGGGTCGTTTATAATTTGGGTTTTTCGGGCCGGATTCTAGGGTTCCTCGGGGACCGGGACTGGATTTTAACACGTTTTTATGATGCGTCGGACGAAACCTTAACTCGAGCTCAGATTTTTGATGTACCAATACCCCAACTAACACGTATAACAAATGATGTGTCGTTAAATTTTTGGGTTTTTCGGGCCGGATTCTAGGGTGGCTCGGGGACAGGGACTGAATTTTAACACGTTTTTTTGATGCGACGGACAAGACTTTAACTCGAGCTCCGATTTTTAGATGTCCACATATCGCGACTAACACATATAACAAATGATGGGTCGTTTATAATTTGGATTTTTCGGGCCGGATTCTAGGGTGCTTCGGGGAACGGTGCATAATTTTAACAAGTGTTTTTTGATGCGTCGGACAAAAATTTAACTCGAGCTCAGATTTCTTGATGTCCCAATATCACGACTAACACGTATAACAAATGATGGGTCGTTTATAATTTGGGTTTTTCGGGCCGGATTCTAGGGTGCCTCGGGGACCGGGACTGAATTTTAACACGTTTTTATGTTGCGTCGGACGAAACCTTAACTCGAGCTCAGATTTTTGATGTCCCAATACCCCAACTAACACGTATAACAAATGATGGGTCGTTTAAATTTTGGGTTTTTCGGGCCGGATTCTAGGGTACCTCGGGGACCGGGACTGAATTTTAACACGTTTTTATGATGCGTCAGACAAAACCTTAACTCGAGCTCACATTTTTGATGTCCCAATACCCCAACTAACACGTATAACAAATGATGGGTCGTTTAAAATTTGGGTTTTTCGGGCCGGATTCTAGGGTGCCTCGGGGACTGGGACTGAATTTTAACACGTTTTTATGATGTGTCGGTCGAAACCTTAACTCGAGCTCAGATTTTTGATGTCCCAATACCCCAACTAACACGTATAACAAATGATGGGTCGTTAAATTTTGGGTTTTTCGGGCCGGATTCTAGGGTGCCTCGGGGACCGGGACTGAATTTTAACACGTTTTTATGATGCGTCGGACGAAACCTTAACTCGAGCTCGGATTTTGGATGTCCCAATACCCCAACTAACACGTATAACAAATGATGGGTCGTTTAAATTTTGGGTTTTTCGGGCCGGATTCTAGGGTGCCTCGGGGACCGGGACTGAATTTTAACACGTTTTTATGATGCGTCGGACGAAACCTTAACTCGAGCTCACACTTTTGATGTCCCAATACCCGAACTAACACGTATAACAAATGATGGGTCGTTTAAATTTTGGGTTTTTCGGGCCGGATTCTAGGGTGCCTCGGGGACCGGGACTGAATTTTAACACGTTTTTATGTTGCGTTGGACGAAACCTTAACTCGAGCTCAGATTTTTGATGTCCCAATACCCCAACTAACACGTATAACAAATGATGGGTCGTTTAAATTTTGGGTTTTTCGGGCCGGATTCTAGGGTGCCTCGGGGACCGGGACTGAATTTTAACACGTTTTTATGTTGCGTCGGACGAAACCTTAACTCGAGCTCAGATTTTTGATGTCCCAATTACCCAACTAACACGTATAACAAATGATGGGTCGTTTAAATTTTGGGTTTTTCGTGCCGGATTCTACGGTGCCTCGGGGACCGGGACTGAATTTTAACAAGTTTTTATGATGCGTCGGACCAAACCTTAACTCGAGCTCACATTTTTGATGTCCCAATACCCGAACTAACACGTATAACAAATGATGGGTCGTTTAAATTTTGGGTTTTTCGGGCCGGATTCTAGGGTACCTCGGGGACCGGGACTGAATTTTAACACGTTTTTATGATGCGTCAGACAAAACCTTAACTCGAGCTCAGATTTTTGATGTCCCAATACCCCAACTAACACGTATAACAATGATGGGTCGTTTAAATTTTGGGTTTTTCGGGCCGGATTCTAGGGTGCCTCGGGGACCGGGACTGAATTTTAACACGTTTTTATGTTGCGTCGGACGAAACCTTAACTCGAGCTCAGATTTTTGATGTCCCAATACCCCAACTAACACGTATAACAAATGATGGGTCGTTTAAATTTTGGGTTTTCGGGCCGGATTCTTGGGTGCCTCGGGGACCGGGACTGAATTTTAACACGTTTTTATGTTGCGTCGGACGAAACCTTAACTCGAGCTCACATTTTTGATGTCCCAATACCCGAAATAACACGTATAACAAATGATGGGTTGTTTATAATTTGGGTTTTTCGGGCCGGATTCTAGGGTTCCTCGGGGACCGGGACTGGATTTTAACACGTTTTTATGATGCGTCGGACGAAACCTTAACTCGAGCTCAGATTTTTGATGTACCAATACCCGAACTAACACGTATAACAAATGATGTGTCGTTAAATTTTTGGGTTTTTCGGGCCGGATTCTAGGGTGGCTCGGGGACAGGGACTGAATTTTAACACGTTTTTTTGATGCGACGGACAAGACTTTAACTCGAGCTCCGATTTTTAGATGTCCACATATCGCGACTAACACATATAACAAATGATGGGTCGTTTATAATTTGGATTTTTCGGGCCGGATTCTAGGGTGCTTCGGGGAACGGTGCATAATTTTAACAAGTGTTTTTTGATGCGTCGGACAAAAATTTAACTCGAGCTCAGATTTCTTGATGTCCCAATATCACGACTAACACGTATAACAAATGATGGGTCGTTTATAATTTGGGTTTTTCGGGCCGGATTCTAGGGTGCCTCGGGGACCGGGACTGAATTTTAACACGTTTTTATGTTGCGTCGGACGAAACCTTAACTCGAGCTCAGATTTTTGATGTCCCAATACCCCAACTAACACGTATAACAAATGATGGGTCGTTTAAATTTTGGGTTTTTCGGGCCGGATTCTAGGGTACCTCGGGGACCGGGACTGAATTTTAACACGTTTTTATGATGCGTCAGACAAAACCTTAACTCGAGCTCACATTTTTGATGTCCCAATACCCCAACTAACACGTATAACAAATGATGGGTCGTTTAAAATTTGGGTTTTTCGGGCCGGATTCTAGGGTGCCTCGGGGACTGGGACTGAATTTTAACACGTTTTTATGATGTGTCGGTCGAAACCTTAACTCGAGCTCAGATTTTTGATGTCCCAATACCCCAACTAACACGTATAACAAATGATGGGTCGTTAAATTTTGGGTTTTTCGGGCCGGATTCTAGGGTGCCTCGGGGACCGGGACTGAATTTTAACACGTTTTTATGATGCGTCGGACGAAACCTTAACTCGAGCTCGGATTTTGGATGTCCCAATACCCCAACTAACACGTATAACAAATGATGGGTCGTTTAAATTTTGGGTTTTTCGGGCCGGATTCTAGGGTGCCTCGGGGACCGGGACTGAATTTTAACACGTTTTTATGATGCGTCGGACGAAACCTTAACTCGAGCTCACACTTTTGATGTCCCAATACCCGAACTAACACGTATAACAAATGATGGGTCGTTTAAATTTTGGGTTTTTCGGGCCGGATTCTAGGGTGCCTCGGGGACCGGGACTGAATTTTAACACGTTTTTATGTTGCGTCGGACGAAACCTTAACTCGAGCTCAGATTTTTGATGTCCCAATACCCCAACTAACACGTATAACAAATGATGGGTCGTTTAAATTTTGGGTTTTTCGGGCCGGATTCTAGGGTGCCTCGGGGACCGGGACTGAATTTTAACACGTTTTTATGTTGCGTCGGACGAAACCTTAACTCGAGCTCAGATTTTTGATGTCCCAATAACCCAACTAACACGTATAACAAATGATGGGTCGTTTAAATTTTGGGTTTTTCGTGCCGGATTCTACGGTGCCTCGGGGACCGGGACTGAATTTTAACAAGTTTTTATGATGCGTCGGACCAAACCTTAACTCGAGCTCACATTTTTGATGTCCCAATACCCGAACTAACACGTATAACAAATGATGGGTCGTTTAAATTTTGGGTTTTTCGGGCCGGATTCTAGGGTACCTCGGGGACCGGGACTGAATTTTAACACGTTTTTATGATGCGTCAGACAAAACCTTAACTCGAGCTCAGATTTTTGATGTCCCAATACCCCAACTAACACGTATAACAATGATGGGTCGTTTAAATTTTGGGTTTTTCGGGCCGGATTCTAGGGTGCCTCGGGGACCGGGACTGAATTTTAACACGTTTTTATGTTGCGTCGGACGAAACCTTAACTCGAGCTCAGATTTTTGATGTCCCAATACCCCAACTAACACGTATAACAAATGATGGGTCGTTTAAATTTTGGGTTTTTCGGGCCGGATTCTTGGGTGCCTCGGGGACCGGGACTGAATTTTAACACGTTTTTATGTTGCGTCGGACGAAACCTTAACTCGAGCTCACATTTTTGATGTCCCAATACCCGAAATAACACGTATAACAAATGATGGGTTGTTTATAATTTGGGTTTTTCGGGCCGGATTCTAGGGTTCCTCGGGGACCGGGACTGGATTTTAACACGTTTTTATGATGCGTCGGACGAAACCTTAACTCGAGCTCAGATTTTTGATGTACCAATACCCCAACTAACACGTATAACAAATGATGTGTCGTTAAATTTTTGGGTTTTTCGGGCCGGATTCTAGGGTGGCTCGGGGACAGGGACTGAATTTTAACACGTTTTTTTGATGCGACGGACAAGACTTTAACTCGAGCTCCGATTTTTAGATGTCCACATATCGCGACTAACACATATAACAAATGATGGGTCGTTTATAATTTGGATTTTTCGGGCCGGATTCTAGGGTGCTTCGGGGAACGGTGCATAATTTTAACAAGTGTTTTTTGATGCGTCGGACAAAAATTTAACTCGAGCTCAGATTTCTTGATGTCCCAATATCACGACTAACACGTATAACAAATGATGGGTCGTTTATAATTTGGGTTTTTCGGGCCGGATTCTAGGGTGCCTCGGGGACCGGGACTGAATTTTAACACGTTTTTATGTTGCGTCGGACGAAACCTTAACTCGAGCTCAGATTTTTGATGTCCCAATACCCCAACTAACACGTATAACAAATGATGGGTCGTTTAAATTTTGGGTTTTTCGGGTTGGATTCTAGGGTACCTCGGGGACCGGGACTGAATTTTAACACGTTTTTATGATGCGTCAGACAAAACCTTAACTCGAGCTCACATTTTTGATGTCCCCATACCCCAACTAACACGTATAACAGATGATGGGTCGTTTAAATTTTGGGTTTTTCGGGCCGGATTCTTGGGTGCCTCGGGGACCGGGACTGAATTTTAACACGTTTTTATGTTGCATCGGATGAAACCTTAACTCGAGCTCAGATTTTTGATGTCCCAATACCCCAACTAACACGTATAACAAATGATGGATCGTTTAAAATTTGGGTTTTTCGGGCCGGATTCTAGGGTGCCTCGGGGACCGGGACTGAATTTTAACACGTTTTTATGATGTGTCGGTCGAAACCTTAACTCGAGCTCAGATTTTTGATGTCCCAATACCCCAACTAACACGTATAACAAATGATGGGTCGTTAAATTTTGGGTTTTTCGGGCCGGATTCTAGGGTGCCTCGGGGACCGGGACTGAATTTTAACACGTTTTTATGATGCGTCGGACGAAACCTTAACTCGAGCTCGGATTTTGGATGTCCCAATACCCCAACTAACACGTATAACAAATGATGGGTCGTTTAAATTTTGGGTTTTTCGGGCCGGATTCTCGGGTGCCTCGGGGACCGGGACTGTATTTTAACACGTTTTTATGATGCGTCGGACGAAACCTTAACTCGAGCTCACATTTTTGATGTCCCAATACCCGAACTAACACGTATAACAAATGATGGGTCGTTTAAATTTTGGGTTTTTCGGGCCGGATTCTAGGGTGCCTCGGGGACCGGGACTGAATTTTAACACGTTTTTATGTTGCGTCGGACGAAACCTTAACTCGAGCTCAGATTTTTGATGTCCCAATACCCCAACTAACACGTATAACAAATGATGGGTCGTTTAAATTTTGGGTTTTTCGGGCCGGATCCTAGGGTGCCTCGGTGACCGGGACTGAATTTTAACACTTTTTTATGATGCGTTGGACGAAACCATAACTCGAGCTCAGATTTTTGATGTCCCAATACCCCAACTAACACGTATAACAAATGATGGGTCGTTTAAATTTTGGGTTTTTCGGGCCGGATTCTAGGGTGCCTCGGTGACCGGGACTGAATTTTAACACGTTTTTATGATGCGTCGGACGAAACCTTAACTCGAGCTCAGATTTTTGATGTCCCAATACCCCAACAAACACGTATAAAAAATGATGGGTCGTTTAAATTTTGGGTTTTTCGGGCCGGATTCTAGGGTGCCTCGGGGACCGGGACTGAATTTTAACACTTTTTTATGATGCGTCGGACGAAACCTTAACTCGAGCTCAGATTTTTGATGTCCCAATACCCGAACTAACACGTATAACAAATGAGGGGTCGTTTAAATTTTGGGTTTTTCGGGCCGGATTCTAGGGTGCCTCGGGGACTGGGGCTGAATTTTAACACGTTTTTATGATGCGTCGGACGAAACCTTAACTCGAGCTCAGATTTTTGATGTCCCAATACCCAAACTAACACGTATAACAAATGATGTGTCGTTAAATATTTAGGTTTTTCTGGCCGGATTCTAGGGTGCCTCGGGGACCGGGACTGAATTTTAACACGTTTTTATGATGCGTCGGTCAAAACCTTAACTCGAGCTCACATTTTTGATATCCCAATACCCGAACTAACACGTATAACAAATGATGGGTCGTTTAAATTTTGGGTTTTTCGGGCCGGATTCTAGGGTGCCTCGGTGACCGGGACTGAATTTTAACACGTTTTTATGATGCGTCGGACGAAACCTTAACTCGAGCTCACATTTTTGATGTCCCAATACTCGAACTAACACGTATAACAAATGATGGGTCGTTTAAATTTTGGGTTTTTCGGGCCGGATTCTAGGGTGCCTCGGGGACCGGGACTGAATTTTAACACGTTTTTATGTTGCGTCGGACGAAACCTTAACTCGAGCTCAGATTTTTGATGTCCCAATACCCCAACTAACACGTATAACAAATGATGGGTCGTTTAAATTTTGGGTTTTTCGGGCCGGATTCTAGGGTGCCTCGGGGACCGGGACTGAATTTTAACACGTTTTTTATGTTGCGTCGGACGAAACCTTAACTCGAGCTCAGATTTTTGATGTCCCAATACCCCAACTAACACGTATAACAAATGATGGGTCGATTAAATTTTGGGTTTTTCGGGCCGGATTCTAGGGTGCCTCGGGGACCGGGACTGAATTTTAACACGTTTTTATGAGGCGTCGGACGAAACCTTAACTCGAGCTTAGATTTTGGATGTCCCAATACCCCAACTAACACGTATAACAAATGATGTGTCGTTAAATTTTTGGGTTTTTCGGGCCGGATTCTAGGGTGGCTCGGGGACAGGGACTGAATTTTAACACGTTTTTTTGATGCGACGGACAAGACTTTAACTCGAGCTCCGATTTTTAGATGTCCACATATCGCGACTAACACATATAACAAATGATGGGTCGTTTATAATTTGGATTTTTCGGGCCGGATTCTAGGGTGCTTCGGGGAACGGTGCATAATTTTAACAAGTGTTTTTTGATGCGTCGGACAAAAATTTAACTCGAGCTCAGATTTCTTGATGTCCCAATATCACGACTAACACGTATAACAAATGATGGGTCGTTTATAATTTGGGTTTTTCGGGCCGGATTCTAGGGTGCCTCGGGGACCGGGACTGAATTTTAACACGTTTTTATGTTGCGTCGGACGAAACCTTAACTCGAGCTCAGATTTTTGATGTCCCAATACCCCAACTAACACGTATAACAAATGATGGGTCGTTTAAATTTTGGGTTTTTCGGGTTGGATTCTAGGGTACCTCGGGGACCGGGACTGAATTTTAACACGTTTTTATGATGCGTCAGACAAAACCTTAACTCGAGCTCACATTTTTGATGTCCCCATACCCCAACTAACACGTATAACAAATGATGGGTCGTTTAAATTTTGGGTTTTTCGGGCCGGATTCTTGGGTGCCTCGGGGACCGGGACTGAATTTTAACACGTTTTTATGTTGCATCGGACGAAACCTTAACTCGAGCTCAGATTTTTGATGTCCCAATACCCCAACTAACACGTATAACAAATGATGGATCGTTTAAAATTTGGGTTTTTCGGGCCGGATTCTAGGGTGCCTCGGGGACCGGGACTGAATTTTAACACGTTTTTATGATGTGTCGGTCGAAACCTTAACTCGAGCTCAGATTTTTGATGTCCCAATACCCCAACTAACACGTATAACAAATGATGGGTCGTTAAATTTTGGGTTTTTCGGGCCGGATTCTAGGGTGCCTCGGGGACCGGGACTGAATTTTAACACGTTTTTATGATGCGTCGGACGAAACCTTAACTCGAGCTCGGATTTTGGATGTCCCAATACCCCAACTAACACGTATAACAAATGATGGGTCGTTTAAATTTTGGGTTTTTCGGGCCGGATTCTAGGGTGCCTCGGGGACCGGGACTGTATTTTAACACGTTTTTATGATGCGTCGGACGAAACCTTAACTCGAGCTCACATTTTTGATGTCCCAATACCCGAACTAACACGTATAACAAATGATGGGTCGTTTAAATTTTGGGTTTTTCGGGCCGGATTCTAGGGTGCCTCGGGGACCGGGACTGAATTTTAACACGTTTTTATGTTGCGTCGGACGAAACCTTAACTCGAGCTCAGATTTTTGATGTCCCAATACCCCAACTAACACGTATAACAAATGATGGGTCGTTTAAATTTTGGGTTTTTCGGGCCGGATCCTAGGGTGCCTCGGTGACCGGGACTGAATTTTAACACTTTTTTATGATGCGTCGGACAAAACCTTAACTCGAGCTCAGATTTTTGATGTCCCAATACCCGAACTAACACGTATAACAAATGAGGGGTCGTTTAAATTTTGGGTTTTTCGGGCCGGATTCTAGGGTGCCTCGGGGACTGGGGCTGAATTTTAACACGTTTTTATGATGCGTCGGACGAAACCTTAACTCGAGCTCAGATTTTTGATGTCCCAATACCCAAACTAACACGTATAACAAATGATGTGTCGTTAAATATTTAGGTTTTTCTGGCCGGATTCTAGGGTGCCTCGGGGACCGGGACTGAATTTTAACACGTTTTTATGATGCGTCGGTCAAAACCTTAACTCGAGCTCACATTTTTGATATCCCAATACCCGAACTAACACGTATAACAAATGATGGGTCGTTTAAATTTTGGGTTTTTCGGGCCGGATTCTAGGGTGCCTCGGTGACCGGGACTGAATTTTAACACGTTTTTATGATGCGTCGGACGAAACCTTAACTCGAGCTCACATTTTTGATGTCCCAATACTCGAACTAACACGTATAACAAATGATGGGTCGTTTAAATTTTGGGTTTTTCGGGCCGGATTCTAGGGTGCCTCGGGGACCGGGACTGAATTTTAACACGTTTTTATGTTGCGTCGGACGAAACCTTAACTCGAGCTCAGATTTTTGATGTCCCAATACCCCAACTAACACGTATAACAAATGATGGGTCGTTTAAATTTTGGGTTTTTCGGGCCGGATTCTAGGGTGCCTCGGGGACCGGGACTGAATTTTAACACGTTTTTATGTTGCGTCGGACGAAACCTTAACTCGAGCTCAGATTTTTGATGTCCCAATACCCCAACTAACACGTATAACAAATGATGGGTCGATTAAATTTTGGGTTTTTCGGGCCGGATTCTAGGGTGCCTCGGGGACCGGGACTGAATTTTAACACGTTTTTATGAGGCGTCGGACGAAACCTTAACTCGAGCTTAGATTTTGGATGTCCCAATACCCCAACTAACACGTATAACAAATGATGGGTCGTTTAATATTTAGGTTTTTCGGGCCGGATTCTAGGGTGCCTCGGGGACCGGGACTGAATTTTAACACGTTTTTATGATGCGTCGGTCAAAACCTTAACTCGAGCTCACATTTTTGATGTCCCAATACCCGAACTAACACGTATAACAAATGATGGGTCGTTTAAATTTTGGGTTTTTCGGGCCGGATTCTAGGGTGTCTCGGTGACCGGGACTGAATTTAACACGTTTTTATGATGCGTCGGACGAAACCGTAACTCGAGCTCACATTTTTGATGTCCCAATACCCGAACTAACACGTATAACAAATGATGGGTCGTTTAAATTTTGGGTTTTTCGGGCCGGATTCTAGGGTGCCTCGGTGACCGGGACTGAATTTTAACACGTTTTTATGATGCGTCGGACGAAACCTTAACTCGAGCTCACATTTTTGATGTCCCAATACCCGAACTAACACGTATAACAAATGATGGGTCGTTTAAATTTTGGGTTTTTCGGGCCGGATTCTAGGGTGCCTCGGGGACCGGGACTGAATTTTAACACGTTTTTATGAGGCGTCGGACGAAACCTTAACTCGAGCTTAGATTTTGGATGTCCCAATACCCCAACTAACACGTATAACAAATGATGGGTCGTTTAAATTTTGGGTTTTTCGGGCCGGATTCTAGGGTGCCTTGGGGACCGGGACTGAATTTTAACACTTTTTTATGATGCGTCGGACGAAACCTTAACTCGAGCTCAGATTTTTGATGTCCCAATACCCCAACTAACACGTATAACAAATGATGGGTCGTTTAAATTTTGGGTTTTTCGGGCCGGATTCTAGGGTGCCTCGGGGACCGGGACTGAATTTTAACACGTTTTTATGAGGCGTCGGACGAAACCTTAACTCGAGCTCAGATTTTTGATGTCCCAATACCCCAACTAACACGTATAACAAATGATGGGTCGTTTAAATTTTGGGTTTTTCGGGCCGGATTCTAGGGTGCCTCGGGGACCGGGACTGAATTTTAACACTTTTTTATGATGCGTCGGACGAAACCTTAACTCGAGCTCAGATTTTTGATGTCCCAATACCCCAACTAACACGTATAACAAATGATGGGTCGTTTAAATTTTGGGTTTTTCGGGCCGGATTCTAGGGTGCCTCGGTGACCGGGACTGAATTTTAACACGTTTTTATGATGCGTCGGACGAAACCTTAACTCGAGCTCACATTTTTGATGTCCCAATACCCGAACTAACACGTATAACAAATGATGGGTCGTTTAAATTTTGGGTTTTTCGGGCCGGATTCTAGGGTGCCTCGGGGACCGGGACTGAATTTTAACACGTTTTTATGTTGCGTCGGACGAAACCTTAACTCGAGCTCAGATTTTTGATGTCCCAATACCTCAACTAACACGTATAACAAATGATGGGTCGTTTAAATTTTGGGTTTTTCGGGCCGGATTCTAGGGTGCCTCGGGGACCGGGACTGAATTTTAACACGTTTTTATGAGGCGTCGGACGAAACCTTAACTCGAGCTCAGATTTTGGATGTCCCAATACCCCAACTAACACGTATAACAAATGATGGGTCGTTTAAATTTTGGGTTTTTCGGGCCGGATTCTAGGGTGCCTCGGGGACCGGGACTGAATTTTAACACTTTTTTATGATGCGTCGGACGAAACCATAACTCGAGCTCAGATTTTTGATGTCCCAATACCCCAACTAACACGTATAACAAATGATGGGTCGTTTAAATTTTGGGTTTTTCGGGCCGGATTCTAGGGTGCCTCGGTGACCGGGACTGAATTTTAACACGTTTTTATGATGCGTCGGACGAAACCTTAACTCGAGCTCAGATTTTTGATGTCCCAATACCCCAACAAACACGTATAACAAATGATGGGTCGTTTAAATTTTGGGTTTTTCGGGCCGGATTCTAGGGTGCCTCGGGGACTGGGACTGAATTTTAACACTTTTTTATGATGCGTCGGACGAAACCTTAACTTGAGCTCAGATTTTTGATGTCCCAATACCCCAACTAACACGTATAACAAATGATGGGTCGTTTAAATTTTGGGTTTTTCGGGCCGGATTCTAGGGTGCCTCGGGGACCGGGACTGAATTTTAACACTTTTTTATGATGCGTCGGACGAAACCATAACTCGAGCTCAGATTTTTGATGTCCCAATACCCCAACTAACACGTATAACAAATGATGGGTCGTTTAAATTTTGGGTTTTTCGGGCCGGATTCTAGGGTGCCTCGGTGACCGGGACTGAATTTTAACACGTTTTTATGATGCGTCGGACGAAACCATAACTCGAGCTCAGATTTTTGATGTCCCAATACCCCAACAAACACGTATAACAAATGATGGGTCGTTTAAATTTTGGGTTTTTCGGGCCGGATTCTAGGGTGCCTCGGGGACTGGGACTGAATTTTAACACTTTTTTATGATGCGTCGGACGAAACCTTAACTCGAGCTCAGATTTTTGATGTCCCAATACCCGAACTAACACGTATAACAAATGAGGGGTCGTTTAAATTTTGGGTTTTTCGGGCCGGATTCTAGGGTGCCTCGGGGACTGGGACTGAATTTTAACACGTTTTTATGATGCGTCGGACGAAACCTTAACTCGAGCTCAGATTTTTGATGTCCCAATACCCAAACTAACACGTATAACAAATGATGTGTCGTTAAATATTTGGGTTTTTCGGGCCGGATTCTAGGGTGCCTCGGGGACCGAAACTGAATTTTAACACGTTTTTATGATGCGTCGGACGAAACCTTAACTCGAGCTCACATTTTTGATGTCCCAATACCCGAACTAACACGTATAACAAATGATGGGTCGTTTAAATTTTGGGTTTTTCGGGCCGGATTCTAGGGTGCCTCGGTGACCGGGACTGAATTTTAACACGTTTTTATGATGCGTCGGACGAAACCTTAACTCGAGCTCACATTTTTGATGTCCCAATACCCGAACTAACACGTATAACAAATGATGGGTCGTTTAAATTTTGGGTTTTTCGGGCCGGATTCTAGGGTGCCTCGGGGACCGGGACTGAATTTTAACACGTTTTTATGTTGCGTCGGACGAAACCTTAACTCGAGCTCAGATTTTTGATGTCCCAATACCCCAACTAACACGTATAACAAATGATGGGTCGTTTAAATTTTGGGTTTTTCGGGCCGGATTCTAGGGTGCCTCGGGGACCGGGACTGAATTTTAACACGTTTTTATGAGGCGTCGGACGAAACCTTAACTCGAGCTTAGATTTTGGATGTCCCAATACCCCAACTAACACGTATAACAAATGATGGGTCGTTTAAATTTTGGGTTTTTCGGGCCGGATTCTAGGGTGCCTCGGGGACCAGGACTGAATTTTAACACTTTGTTATGATGCGTCGGACGAAACCTTAACTCGAGCTCAGATTTTTGATGTCCCAATACCCCAACTAACACGTATAACAAATGATGGGTCGTTTAAATTTTGGGTTTTTCGGGCCGGATTCTAGGGTGCCTCGGGGACCGGGACTGAATTTTAACACGTTTTTATGAGGCGTCGGACGAAACCTTAACTCGAGCTCAGATTTTTGATGTCCCAATACCCCAACTAACACGTATAACAAATGATGGGTCGTTTAAATTTTGGGTTTTTCGGGCCGGATTCTAGGGTGCCTCGGGGACCGGGACTGAATTTTAACACTTTTTTATGATGCGTCGGACGAAACCTTAACTCGAGCTCAGATTTTTGATGTCCCAATACCCCAACTAACACGTATAACAAATGATGGGTCGTTTAAATTTTGGGTTTTTCGGGCCGGATTCTAGGGTGCCTCGGTGACCGGGACTGAATTTTAACACGTTTTTATGATGCGTCGGACGAAACCTTAACTCGAGCTCACATTTTTGATGTCCCAATACCCGAACTAACACGTATAACAAATGATGGGTCGTTTAAATTTTGGGTTTTTCGGGCCGGATTCTAGGGTGCCTCGGGGACCGGGACTGAATTTTAACACGTTTTTATGTTGCGTCGGACGAAACCTTAACTCGAGCTCAGATTTTTGATGTCCCAATACCTCAACTAACACGTATAACAAATGATGGGTCGTTTAAATTTTGGGTTTTTCGGGCCGGATTCTAGGGTGCCTCGGGGACCGGGACTGAATTTTAACACGTTTTTATGAGGCGTCGGACGAAACCTTAACTCGAGCTCAGATTTTGGATGTCCCAATACCCCAACTAACACGTATAACAAATGATGGGTCGTTTAAATTTTGGGTTTTTCGGGCCGGATTCTAGGGTGCCTCGGGGACCAGGACTGAATTTTAACACTTTGTTATGATGCGTCGGACGAAACCTTAACTCGAGCTCAGATTTTTGATGT
The DNA here is from genome assembly GCA_028411795.1 of Euphorbia peplus. Classification (NCBI taxonomy): domain Eukaryota; kingdom Viridiplantae; phylum Streptophyta; class Magnoliopsida; order Malpighiales; family Euphorbiaceae; genus Euphorbia; species Euphorbia peplus. Next base: position 42,134 of record CP110843.1, read on the forward strand.
CCCAATACCCCAACTAACACGTATAACAAATGATGGGTCGTTTAAATTTTGGGTTTTTCGGGCCGGATTCTAGGGTGCCTCGGGGAGCGAAACTGAATTTTAACACGTTTTTATGAGGCGTCGGACGAAACCTTAACTCGAGCTCAGATTTTTGATGTCCCAATACCCCAACTAACACGTATAACAAATGATGGGTCGTTTAAATTTTGGGTTTTTCGGGCCGGATTCTAGGGTGCCTCGGGGACCGGGACTGAATTTTAACACTTTTTTATGATGCGTCGGACGAAACCTTAACTCGAGCTCAGATTTTTGATGTCCCAATACCCCAACTAACACGTATAACAAATGATGGGTCGTTTAAATTTTGGGTTTTTCGGGCCGGATTCTAGGGTGCCTCGGTGACCGGGACTGAATTTTAACACGTTTTTATGATGCGTCGGACGAAACCTTAACTCGAGCTCACATTTTTGATGTCCCAATACCCGAACTAACACGTATAACAAATGATGGGTCGTTTAAATTTTGGGTTTTTCGGGCCGGATTCTAGGGTGCCTCGGGGACCGGGACTGAATTTTAACACGTTTTTATGTTGCGTCGGACGAAACCTTAACTCGAGCTCAGATTTTTGATGTCCCAATACCTCAACTAACACGTATAACAAATGATGGGTCGTTTAAATTTTCGGTTTTTCGGGCCGGATTCTAAGGTGCCTCGGGGACCGGGACTGAATTTTAACACGTTTTTATGAGGCGTCGGACGAAACCTTAACTCGAGCTCAGATTTTGGATGTCCCAATACCCCAACTAACACGTATAACAAATGATGGGTCGTTTAAATTTTGGGTTTTTCGGGCCGGATTCTAGGGTGCCTCGGGGACCGGGACTGAATTTTAACACTTTTTTATGATGCGTCGGACGAAACCTTAACTCGAGCTCAGATTTTTGATGTCCCAATACCCCAACTAACACGTATAACAAATGATGGGTCGTTTAAATTTTGGGTTTTTCGGGCCGGATTCTAGGGTGCCTCGGTGACCGGGACTGAATTTTAACACGTTTTTATGATGCGTCGGACGAAACCTTAACTCGAGCTCAGATTTTGGATGTCCCAATACCCCAACTAACACGTATAACAAATGATGGGTCGTTTAAATTTTGGGTTTTTCGGGCCGGATTCTAGGGAGCCTCGGGGACCGGGACTGAATTTTAACACTTTTTTATGATGCGTCGGACGAAACCTTAACTCGAGCTCAGATTTTTAATGTCCCAATACCCCAACTAACACGTATAACAAATGATGGGTCGTTTAAATTTTGGGTTTTTCGGGCCGGATTCTAGGGTGCCTCGGGGACTGGGGCTGAATTTTAACACGTTTTTATGATGCGTCGGACGAAACCTTAACTCGAGCTCAGATTTTTGATGTCCCAATACCCAAACTAACACGTATAACAAATGATGTGTCGTTAAATTTTTGGGTTTTTCGGGCCGGATTCGAGGGTGCCTCGGGGACCGGGACTGAATTTTAACACGTTTTTATGATGCGTCGGACGAAACCTTAACTCGAGCTCAGATTTTTGATGTCCCAATACCCCAACTAACACGTATAACAAATGATGGGTCGTTTAAATTTTGGGTTTTTCGGGCTGGATTCTGGGGTGCCTCGGCAACCGGGACTGAATTTTTACACGTTTTTACGATGCGTCGGACAAAACCTTAACTCGAGCTCACATTTTTGATGTCCCAATACCCGAACTTACAAGTATAACAAATGATGGGTCGTTTAAATTTTGGGTTTTTCGGGCCGGATTCTAGGGTGCCTCGGGGACCGGGACTGAATTTTAACACGTTTTTATGTTGCGTCGGACGAAACCTTAACTCGAGCTCAGATTTTTGATGTCCCAATACCCCAACTAACACGTATAACAAATGATGGGTCGTTTAAATTTTGGGTTTTTCGGGCCGTATTCTAGGGTGCCTCGGGGACCGGGACTGAATTTTAACACGTTTTTATGATGCGTCAGACAAAACCTTAACTCAAGCTCAGATTTTTGATGTCCCAATACCCGAACTAGCACGTATAACAGATGATGGGTCGTTTAAATTTTGGGTTTTTCGGGCCGGATTCTAGGGTGCCTCGGGGACCGGGACTGAATTTTAACACGTTTTTATGTTGCGTCGGACGAAACCTTAACTCGAGCTCAGATTTTTGATGTCCCAATACCCAAACTAACACTTATAACAAATGATGTGTCGTTAAATTTTTGAGTTTTTCGGGCCGGATTCTAGGGTGGCTCGGGGACAGGGACTGAATTTTAACACGTTTTTTTGATGTGACGGACAAGACTTTAACTCGAGCTCCGGTTTTTAGATGTCCACATATCGCGACTAACACATATAAGAAATGATGGGTAGTTTATAATTTGGATTTTTCAGGCCGGATTCTAGGGTGCCTCGGGGAACGGTGCATAATTTTAACAAGTGTTTTTTGATGTGTCGGACAAAAATTTAACTCGAGCTCAGATTTCTTGATGTCCCAATATCACGACTAACACGTATAACAAATGATGGGTCGTTTATAATTTGGGTTTTTCAAGCCGGATTCTAGGGTGCCTCGGGGACCGGGACTGAATTTTAACACATTTTTATGATGCGTCGGACGAAACCTTAACTCGAGCTCAGATTTTTGATGTCCCAATACCCCAACTAACACGTATAACAAATGATGGGTCGTTTAAATTTTGGGTTTTTCGGGCCGGATTCTAGGGTGCCTCTGTTGGCCCTAACAAGATCAGAATCACCTAGAGGGGGGTGAATAGGTGTTTCAAATGAAAACTGATATTTTCAAACTTTTAATGAAAATTCAATTTTCAGAGTCAATAATCCTCAGAGTCAGAGGCAAGCTTATTGAAGTAGCCTCTGAGGGATAATCTGCTTTAAGACAGGTTCTGTCTTTTCAGCAACAGAAGTTCTGAGTTGAGAACTTCTGGACAGTCTTCCGAACACAGACTTGTGATTTTTAAGAGGAAATCTGTTTCAGCACTAAATATGATACAAGTACACAGAAGCAATTAACAAGTATAAAGGAGGGAGAAAGAGATTCAGGAGGTCCTGATGCACAGTTCAATTTATCCAAGTTCGCCACAGAATTCCTGTGACTACGTCTTGTCCTCTGAGGTCGCAGCCTCCAGAGATTTTATAAATCCACTATTCAGAACTTTTATGGCAAGTTCAGAAGCTCCTTTACATCAACAGAACTTAAGCTAATTTCTCACTTAGTTCTGACTAGCCTAAAATGAGTTAAAGGATTTTCACCAGAGCAACAATACTCTGTTTTCTGGATTTCTCACCCAACTCAAATCTCAACTAGATTTCTCTCTTTTAAATCTAACTGAAGATCACAACCGATCTCAGTTTACAAGATTTCTATTATGAACTTGTTTTTCTTCACTCTCTCACGATTACAAAGTCTAAGCTAAGAAAGGATTGAGAATGGAAAGTGTGCTCTGTTTTCTTGAATATAACAGTGCGTTGAGATTTTTGCTCTATGATCACACACGTAGTTGATGCAGTGGAGCTTTGCTACTATTTATAGTGTTGAGTAGATAACCGTTGAGGATATTTGAATCTTCAAGAATGACAAGGATGAAAGTAGCCGTTAATCTTGTCAACTTCTTCAAACGGTCTCAAAACACTCAACTCTGTCAACTTTGTACTTTAACCTAATCCGGTATGGGATTTAAGATAAAGGTGATGGAGTTGACTGAACTTGAAGATTGATTTAGAGGGAAACGATAAGAAAGCAGGTTTTGTTTGTTGTGAACAGGCGCGTCCTTCAAACAGCTTTTTGAACTTTTGGCGCCTTGCATTAAATGCAACTGACAAAGCATTAAATGCTTAACCAAACCCGTGATAACGAACTTCTGATGTCCGTTTTCCTTCTTAGCGCTTCTGAACTAAAACAACCTTAGTCTTCTGTTTGCAAAAGAGAACTTCTGATGAAAGCTTTAGGTAGACAATCAAGACTTCAGAGCGGTTTATCCAGCTTCTGTGAAAGTGCTTCAGTCTTCAGCTTTTTAATCTTCTGAGTTCAATAGGCAAGCAGGAATTCTTCATTCAGCATCTGCTGAGAAAACTCATAATAACTTAACAAAAATTGTTAGTCAACATTGAAAAGTATACAAGTTAATTTTTATTTTCATCTTCTGAAACGTTTGGACATAATCAAAACACTTAGGGTTCATCATTCTCCCCCATTTTGGTTATGGACAAACCGTGGTCAGAAGGTAAAAGAAAAACATGAGGATTAGAGAGTGACTTCCTGATGCAAATATTTCATTACTTCTGAGTAAATTAACTCCCCCATTTTAGTATAAATGGTGAACTTCAGCAATCTGTATAAACTTAATAAGACTTAAGATCAAGTTGTTAGATATAATGAAGTGTAATTTACTGAGATAAAAAGAAACATAAGCAAACATTAAGAAGTCAGATATGCAAGACAGTATAGAAAAGATTCAGTGTATATATGATCATTCAGAAGATAACATAGGAAACAAGATAATCAGAGGAGCAGAAGAAGTCCTAAGACATAGACTACCCAACCCAGAACCTAGCTAAGAAGCTTAAGTCCTAAACGATTACAAGTTCCTAGATTTCTTCTGAGGAGGAGGAACAACACTGGAACCTCCAGCAGCACTTGATCTCTTCTGACCAGACTTCTCCCCCGTTTGACCAGAACCAATAGCAACACCAAGAGCTCCCTGAGACTTCAATTTTTGTTGAACATTCAAAGCAGTCTGATATTGCACAGGAGTTGGTCGCACAGAATTGATCAAATCCATTCGTCTTCTGAAGTCATCATCAATGGTCTTCATATGATCAAAGGTCTGACCAGACATAGGTCTCTGTTTCTGAACATCTTCCAGAAGGAGCTTGATCAGCCTGTTGTTAGCATACACAGCAGCCGTGAGATGCTCATTCTGAAGATAAGTCTGTCCTCGGACAAACCTATAACAATTGTGAAGAGTCTTCTCTTGTTCACGAGCTTGATTATGCATAACTTTCAGGAGTTCAGTGAGCTCAGCAATCTGTGCATTCTGAGCAGATACAGCAGACTCAATGTTGGAGAGTCGGTTGTTGAGATCAGGAGTGATGTCATATACAATCTTGGCAGCTCCTGAAGATGAAGAACCTTGAGCAGAAGATTTCACTTCTCTCAGAATGTGATTTGCAGTACTTTGCAGGTCTTCAATCTTACTAGGAAGCATCTTCTCATGAGCCTCATAATGCTCGTTTGCTTCCTTGACTTCTTCTGTCAATATTTCCAAATTTTCATTGACCTTCAGAGAAGAAGCAAGAGCAATATTATCCAGAGAGGGAAGGGTCAGAGCTAATTCCCTCAATTTATACAGCTCATCATAAGTGGCTAGATGAAGGGTAGAAAGGTTGCGGATATACACAGAAGGATCCTGCATTTGGAGCATGGTCATGAGCTGCAGGTTCTGAGCTTTCAGAGAGTGTAATTCTTGCAGCACAATGCCCTGAGCATACATGTCAGCAGCAGAACTTCTTTGTCCTATACCAGCAAACCTATTCAGCAGGTCATCTGAGCCACTCTGACCCATTCTTCTCAACTCTTCAACACTTGGGGCACCTCCAGCTTCGGAAATACCAGAAGCTCTGCCCATGAAGCCAAAACTTCCAAATCTGTTATCCAGATCTTCACGATTCAAGTGTTTGCGTAGAAAGTCATAATTGGATGACAATCCAGCAAAAACTGAAGGAGTGGGGGAGGTAGTTAAGGGATCACACACAGGAGGTGTATGTCCAGAGGTTGAAAGAGGAGGGACAGAGGTTTGAGGAGAGGAGAAAATTTGTGGAGAGGAGGAGGAAAAAGAATTTGTACAGGAAGGTAAAGTAGAAGGTATTGAAAAAGGTATAGACAAAGGTATGGAAGGAGAAGGAGCAGTAATTCCAATTGATTGAAAAACAGCAAAAGATGATAAAGAAGAAGTAGTGGAAGTAGAAATGGAGTCTGTGAAAATTGGTCCAGAGGACAGATTCACTTCTGAATAGGATCCAGAAGGAAGAGTAGATGGAGGAGGGACAACCTCAGATGTTGAAGTTGTCAGAGGAATGGAATTCTGAGATTCACTTACTTCTGTGACAGAAGGAAGTGAAGGAGATGGATGAGGAGTAAAAACAGGAGATGAGATAACCTGTTCAGAGGCATTTGGATCAAAAGATGAGATCGGCTCAGCATATAAATGAGCCATCCTGAACAGCGTTTCTGAGGCATCCCTTTCACCAGGGTTTCTTCCTTGATTCAGAAGAACATTGTCAATGAAGTTCTCATTGTCAACATTCTCAACAAATTGTTTAGCTTCTTCAAGAACCTCTTCATCTTCTGGTTTACTAACCTCAGATAGCTCTTCAATCAGAGGAGCTTCAACATCCTCTTTATCAGAAATCTCTGACAGCTCTTTATCAGCAGTTTCTGGTTCCTGAGCAGCAGGTTCCTCCAATTCAGCACTCGGAGCAATAACGAAGTCCTTCTTTCTCAGAACCCTTCGTTTTGCCACAGCCTTCTTCCCAATTCTGGTAGTGAGAGTGACAGTCTCAGCAATTCGAGAGGATAGAGCAACATTATCCTCTTCCTCTGAAGTCTCACCTACCTTGGAGAACTCAGCACCCTCAAGATTAGCAGCACTTTCTAAGAGTTTGGCATCGGCCTTAGCCTTTGCAGCGATTTCACGCTCAGCAGCTAACTTATCTTCAGCTTCTTTCTTCTTCCTTTTCTCTTCAGCAAGAGCCACAACTCTTGCAACTTTTTCAGCTTCAGCAGCCTTCTCTTTCTCAGCAAGGCGTGCTTCCTCAGCATCCTGAGCTTCTTTCTCAAGGACATCCTTTGGCTTCTCAGCAACAATCTTGCCAGAAGGTTCAACATTGATTTTTGTTTGAACCAACGTGGGAAGAGGTTCTGAGACAGCAACCTTCTCAACATTCAGGACCAACTTGCTTGATCCTTTCTTTCCCTTGCCCTTCTTGGCAGCATTCTTTCCTTTCTGAACCGTTGCATCCATAATCTCCTTCTGAGCAATACTCACAGAGGAGCCCTTCTCATTCTTCTTTGGAGCAACATCAAAACTGAGGTTTCTGAAGGTATGCATCTTCAGAACCGTACTCCTACTAGTAACACCTTCTCCTGACATAACAACAGAGGCTGCCTCAAACAACCTTGTCAGGAGTGAGCCATAAGCTAATGCACTCACAGTAGTTACATTCTTCATCTGCCTTATCAGCATGGCAGGCAAATTTATCTTCTTCTGGTTGACCAGATGCCACATAAAAACCCTTTCTCTGTTGGAAACACAGTTGACTCCTCCAGCCTTCGGAAGAAAGACATTCGTAGTCAAATAATGTGCCCACCTCTGGTGCTGACTCAACCAGGTGGCATAAGTTTCCTTGGCACTTAGATCTGGCCTAGCCCAGTTGGCTTCTGAAAACCCTTCTGCTGAACCATCATCTCCAATGATGATTCCTTCATCATCAATTCCTATCACTTGAGAAATGGAAGCCCTGCTGACTTCGATTTCAACATCCCCGACCACAGAATGAAGCACATCCTCCTCATTAGAAAAGAAATGGAGGTTCTTATAAAATTCTGTAACTAAGTTAGGGTAGATGAATTCTTCGAGAGAGACGAAAGAATTCCAGTTTTGAGCACTAATCCAAAGAGAGATAGGTTCAGTTGATTTGACTTCATCATCTAAAAATCTAGAGGTAAAAACCCTAGATTGACTAACTTTCTTTCGTGAATCATCGGAAAAGATGTGAGTGACGGTGATTTCTTGAGCCATTTGAGGGAATGAGAAATTAGGTTAAGATTTCTAAGAGAGATGATAACACAGAAAAAGCTATGAAAATTCTAATGGCAAAGAAAATGAGAGTAAAAAGTTCTAAGTATGGAAATCCCTTATTTATACCCAAACACAGAAACCGTTCCAATTCAAAAAGTAACTTCACACCGTTTAAAAGGGAACACATAACCGTTAACCACAGAACAGCGCCGTAATAAGCAGTAAATAACGCATGCTTTCAAGTCAAATCATGATTAGAATTTATTATAACTAAGTTATCTTAAACAATCAAACACTTAAGATACTCAGAGACAATAATTCTAAGTTATTGAAGAGGATAAGTCATACCAATGCCTTCTCGTAAGTTGCTGAAAGCCATACCAGCCAGAGGCTTAGTAAACATGTCAGCAAGGTTTTCTTCAGAGGAAACATGAGTAATGATAATATCCTTCTTCAGAACATGATCTCTCAGAAAGTGATGTCTAATATGAACATGCTTCATCCTGCTGTGCTGAATAGGATTCTTTGAAAGATCAATGGCACTCTTGTTATCACAGTAGATTGTAATTGTTCCAGGGATGACTCCATAGTCAGCAATTTGTTGCTTTATCCAGAGCATCTGAGAAACACAACTTCCAGCAGCAACATACTCAGCTTCAGCAGTTGAGAGGGCCACAGAGGTTTGCTTCTTGCTATGCCAGGAGACTAGGCACTCCCCCAGAAAATGACAACCACCAGAAGTGCTGACCCTTTTCAATTTATCTCTACCATAGTCAGAGTCTGTGTATCCTATAGGAGTAAAATCAGAACTACAGGGATACCACAAACCAGCTTCTGGTGTGCCTTTAAGATATCTGAGAATTCTTTTGACAGCAACATCATGAATTTCTCTTGGTTTAGACTGATATCTAGCACAAAAACACACAGCAAAATGTATATCTGGCCTGCTGGCTGTTAGGTATAAAAGAGAACCAATCATACCTCTGTAGGTTTTTATATCTACAGGTTTACCAGCTTTCTCTTCATCATCAATGTCTTTGCTGACATCCATTGGAATATCAACAGTATTAGAGTCCATCATGCCAAATTTCTTCAGCACTTCTCTAGTGTACTTGGCTTGATTGATAAACACACCATCATTACTTTGCTTGATCTGAAGTCCTAAGAAGAAGGTTAATTCTCCCATCATAGACATTTCAAACTCAGCCTTCATGTGGTTACTGAACTCTCTGCACAAAGATTCATTAGTAGCACCAAATATAATATCATCAACATATACCTGAGCTATAAGGATATCCTTGTTCTTCTTCAGAGTGAACAGAGTTGTATCAACACAGCCTCTGACAAATCCTTTAGACAGAAGGAACTTTGTCAGTCTCTCATACCAAGCTCTGGGAGCTTGTTTCAGTCCATACAAAGCTTTCTTTAGCTTGTACACATGATCAGGAAACTTAGGATCTTCAAAACCAGGAGGTTGAGACACATAGACTTCCTCATCAATGTAACCATTCAGGAATGCACTTTTCACATCCATTTGAAAGAGCTTGAAACCTTTGTATGATGCAAAAGCACATAAGATTCTAATGGCTTCTAATCTTGCAACAGGAGCAAAAGTTTCACCATAATCTATGCCTTCTTGCTGACTGTAACCTTGAGCAACAAGTCTAGCCTTGTTCCTCACAACATTTCCAAATTCATCAAGCTTGTTTTTCAGAACCCATCTTGTACCAACAACCTTCTTGTTGTTAGGTCTGGGAACTAAAATCCAAACTTCTGACCTTTTGAACTGGTCAAGTTCTTCTTGCATTGCCATTAACCAGGAGTCATCATCAGCTGCTTCATAGAAGTCCTTGGGTTCCAGAAGTGACACAAAAGCCACATTCCCCATGTATCTTCTGAGCTGAGCTCTGGTCATGACAGGATTATGAACAGAGTCAATGATGTTCTCTAAGGAATGATTCCTATGAGCTCTAACTTCTCTTGGTAAATCCAATGAGTCTTCTGAAACCTGTTCATCATTTGTTGAATCATATATAGGAGCATCTTCTGGAAGAGAGTTATCTTCTGTAGTTGGATGTTCTTCTGGAACATGTTCAACAGGAGAATCAACTTCAGCAGCTTTAGGAATAACATCTTCAACAGAAGGAGATGATATTTCAGGAGCTTGAACTTCATCTTCTTCAGAGGCTTTATTATCTGCAGGGTTAGTCTCATCAAACTTTACATGAATGGATTCATCTAAAGTTTGAGTCCTCTTATTAAAAACCCTATATGCTTTACTATGTGTTGAGTAGCCAAGAAAAATGGCCTCATCTGCCTTTGAATCAAACTTTGAAAGATATTCTTTTGTATTCAAAACATAACATTTACAACCAAAGGTTCTGAAGTAACCTATTTTAGGCTTTCGACCTTTCCAGAGTTCATAAGGAGTCTTGTTCAGAATGCTTCTGATTAGCACTCTATTCAGAACATAGCAAGCTGTGTTCACAGCTTCTCCCGAAAAATACTTTGGAAGCCTTCTTTCATTGATCATGGTTCTGGCTATTTCAACCAGAGTTCTATTCTTCCTTTCAACTACCCCATTTTGTTGAGGAGTTCTGGGAGCAGAGAAGTTATGATCAATGCCTTTGATTTCACAGAATTCTTCAAACTTAAAATTCTTGAATTCTCCACCATTATCACTTCTGATATGGACTACCTTTTCATTCCTTTCATTATCAAGTTTCTTAATCAAAACTGAGAAATATCCAAGTGATTCATCTTTGCTAGAGAGCAAGATGATCCAGGTGAATCTTGAATAGTCATCTACTATGACAAAGGCATACTTCTTTCCACCCATGCTCATTGGTTGAACAAGACCAAAAAGATCCATATGAAGTAATTCCAAAGGTCTTTTAGTTGTAATGACTTTCTTAGTTTTAAAAGAGCTTCTGGATTGTTTACCAGATTGGCAAGCATTGCATAAATGGTTCCTTTTAAAACTAATTTCAGGCAGACCCTCAACCAATTGATATCTAGCTACTTTGGCCAGAAGATCCATGCTAACATGAGCAAGTCTTCTATGCCAGAGCCAGGAGGTATCCTCTTTGGACATCAAGCATATATTTTTGCAAAGATTCTCAAGATTCAGCATGAAAACATTTTCAACTCTAGGAGCAGTTAGAATAACTTCCCTTGACTTACTGTCCAAGATTTTACATCCAGAGGAGCTGAAAACAACATCTCTACCTTTATCACACAGTTGTGCAACACTCAGGAGATTGAACTTCAGACCTCTGACTAGGGAGACATCTTCGATCGGAGGATTGGTTCCAATGGATCCAGAACCAAGAATTCTTCCTTTCTGAGCATCTCCAAAGCTGACTTTTCCACCTCTTTTAGGTACAAATGTGATGAATGCCTTTTCATCACCTGTCATATGCCTTGAGCACCCACTGTCAATGTACCACAGCTTTGACATTGATGGAGCACTCAGAGCAACCTGCAACACAATCAATTAGTGACAGGTACCCAATCCTTATTGGGTCCTTCAGAGTTAGATTTAGCTTCTACAGGTTTTTCTGATATTTCAGATTGCAGGAGGTTCTTAATGTGATACTTGCAATCTTTCAACCAATGTCCATCTTTCTTACACAACTTGCAAGAAGGAGGATTCTTGGATCTTTCCCTTTGCTTCTTAGGAGCATTCTTCTTCTTCTGGGAAGGTACTACTTCTTCAGAGGCATTAGCACTCTTAGAGGTTCCCACTTCAGGAGGAGAAGAGATCTCTTTCAGAAGAGAGAGAGTGACAGATTTCTTCTTCTGAGGTTTATCATTCCTCAGAGGCAGTTTTTCTTTACCTTTGACTTTTGAGTCATCGGAGGAAGAACTGAATTGTTTACTTAGTTTATCTTCCAATATTTTCATATCAGCATAGACTTGAGTAAACCTAAGAAATTTGTCAGCCTCGCTTTTGTCCAACTTCCTTTTTAGGTACTTGAACATGCTGTACAATTCTTCAAGAGAATCAAAGATATTTTGTTCAGAGGATATGTTTACCTCGGAGTCATAGTTTGCTTCAGGAGGTGCGGAAGTTTCTCCTGTGATATCTTCAGAGGATGGCTCATCAATAGCCATGAAACATATCTGTGCTTGCTCTTCCTTCTCTTCAGGATCACTGCTGGTCTCAGAGTCTGACCAAGCAGCCAGCATAGCTTTCTTGAACTTTTTCTTATCTTTCTTCAGCTCTGGGCAGTTAGGCTTAATGTGCCCAGGTTGCTGACATCCATAGCACACAATGGGCTTGTTTGGATCTCTCTTGAACTTTTCACCAGAATCAGGAGTTTTCTTGTCAAAGCTCCTGAAAGGCTTCTTGTAGTTTCCACCTCTGCCTTTTCTAAAGGCCTTCTTGAACTTCCTGGTCAGCATAGCCAGTTCCTCATCTTCAGAGGATTCTTCAGAAGATTCTGCTTTCAGGACTACTCTTTTTCCTTCTGACCTTTCTCTTAGGTCATGATTTTTTAGTGACATCTCATGGGTGATTAGAGACCCAATGAGTTCATCATACATATAAAAGCTCAAGTCCTGAACTTCTTCAATGGCAGTCTTCTTGGCTTGCCAAGACCTTGGTAAGCTTCTGACAATCTTCTTCACTCTTTCAGACTCTTCAATGTCTCTGCCCAAACTCTTTAAGTCATTGACTATCTTGGTGAATCTAGAATTCATTTCTGAAATAGATTCTTTGTCAAGCATTTCAAATAACTCATATTCTCTCATGAGTTGGTTGACTTTGGACTGCTTCACTTTTCCTGTTCCTTCATATGTGACTTCCAGCTTGTTCCATATATCCTGTGCAGTTTCACAAGAGGAAACTTTGTTATATTCAGTGGCTGTAAGTGCACAATGCAACATATTTATTGCTGAAGCATTTGTTTGGAGCTTTTTCAGAATTTCATCTGAATATTCTCTCTGAGGGATAATAACATTCCCTAGACCTGGTTCCATTCTGGTGGGAATGAAATCTCCATCTGTGATGACAAACCAAGCACTCATGTTCTGAGCTTGAATGAAATACATCATTCTCTTTTTCCAGTAGGAGTAATTGTCACCATTGAATAATGGAGGTCTAGTTGTAGAGGATCCCTCTGGGACAATGAAGTGAGAAGAATTCTCAGGCTGGTGTCTACTAGCCATCTCTATTGATTCTGATAGGATCTTACACTTAGATTGTTAGATCTTTTTAGTAAATATACGAAGTGACCTTCGCTCTGATACCACTTGTTGGCCCTAACAAGATCAGAATCACCTAGAGGGGGGTGAATAGGTGTTTCAAATGAAAACTGATATTTTCAAACTTTTAATGAAAATTCAATTTTCAGAGTCAATAATCCTCAGAGTCAGAGGCAAGCTTATTGAAGTAGCCTCTGAGGGATAATCTGCTTTAAGACAGGTTCTGTCTTTTCAGCAACAGAAGTTCTGAGTTGAGAACTTCTGGACAGTCTTCCGAACACAGACTTGTGATTTTTAAGAGGAAATCTGTTTCAGCACTAAATATGATACAAGTACACAGAAGCAATTAACAAGTATAAAGGAGGGAGAAAGAGATTCAGGAGGTCCTGATGCACAGTTCAATTTATCCAAGTTCGCCACAGAATTCCTGTGACTACGTCTTGTCCTCTGAGGTCGCAGCCTCCAGAGATTTTATAAATCCACTATTCAGAACTTTTATGGCAAGTTCAGAAGCTCCTTTACATCAACAGAACTTAAGCTAATTTCTCACTTAGTTCTGACTAGCCTAAAATGAGTTAAAGGATTTTCACCAGAGCAACAATACTCTGTTTTCTGGATTTCTCACCCAACTCAAATCTCAACTAGATTTCTCTCTTTTAAATCTAACTGAAGATCACAACCGATCTCAGTTTACAAGATTTCTATTATGAACTTGTTTTTCTTCACTCTCTCACGATTACAAAGTCTAAGCTAAGAAAGGATTGAGAATGGAAAGTGTGCTCTGTTTTCTTGAATATAACAGTGCGTTGAGATTTTTGCTCTATGATCACACACGTAGTTGATGCAGTGGAGCTTTGCTACTATTTATAGTGTTGAGTAGATAACCGTTGAGGATATTTGAATCTTCAAGAATGACAAGGATGAAAGTAGCCATTAATCTTGTCAACTTCTTCAAACGGTCTCAAAACACTCAACTCTGTCAACTTTGTACTTTAACCTAATCCGGTATGGGATTTAAGATAAAGGTGATGGAGTTGACTGAACTTGAAGATTGATTTAGAGGGAAACGATAAGAAAGCAGGTTTTGTTTGTTGTGAACAGGCGCGTCCTTCAAACAGCTTTTTGAACTTTTGGCGCCTTGCATTAAATGCAACTGACAAAGCATTAAATGCTTAACCAAACCCGTGATAACGAACTTCTGATGTCCGTTTTCCTTCTTAGCGCTTCTGAACTAAAACAACCTTAGTCTTCTGTTTGCAAAAGAGAACTTCTGATGAAAGCTTTAGGTAGACAATCAAGACTTCAGAGCGGTTTATCCAGCTTCTGTGAAAGTGCTTCAGTCTTCAGCTTTTTAATCTTCTGAGTTCAATAGGCAAGCAGGAATTCTTCATTCAGCATCTGCTGAGAAAACTCATAATAACTTAACAAAAATTGTTAGTCAACATTGAAAAGTATACAAGTTAATTTTTATTTTCATCTTCTGAAACGTTTGGACATAATCAAAACACTTAGGGTTCATCAGCCTCGGGGACCGGGACTGAATTTTAACACGTTTTTATGATGCGTCGGACGAAACCTTAACTCGAGCTCAGATTTTTGATGTCCCAATACCTAAACTAACACGTATAACAAATGATGTGTCGTTAAATTTTTGAGTTTTTCGGGCCGGATTCTAGGGTGCCTCGGGGACCGGGACTGAATTTTAACACGTTTTTATGATGCGTCGGTCAAAACCTTAACTCGAGCTCACATTTTTATTGTCCCAATACCCGAAATAACACGTATAACAAATGATGGGTCGGTTATAATTTGGGTTTTTCGAGCCGGATTCTAGGGTTACTCGGGGACCGGGACTGAATTTTAACACGTTTTTATGATGCGTCGGACGAAACCTTAACTCGAGCTCAGATTTTTGATGTCCCAATACCCCAACTAACACGCATAACAAATGATGTATCGTTAAATTTTTGGGCTTTTCGGGCCGGATTCTAGGGTGGCTCGGGGAGAGGGACTGAATTTTAACACGTTTTTTTGATGCGACGGACAAGACTTTAACACGAGCTCCGATTTTTAGATGTCCACATATCGCGACTAACACATATAACAAATGATGGGTAGTTTATAATTTGGATTTTTCGGGCCGGATTCTAGGGTGCCTCGGGGAACAGTGCATAATTTTAACAAGTGTTTTTTGATGAGTCGGACAAAAATTTAACTCGAGCTCAGATTTCTTGATGTCCCAATATCACGACTAACACGTATAACAAATGATGGGTCGTTTATAATTTGGGTTTTTCGGGCCGGATTCTAGGGTGCCTCGGGGACCGGGACTGAATTTTATCACCTTTTTATGTTGCGTCGGACGAAACCTTAACTCGAGCTCAGATTTTTGATGTCCCAATACCCCAACTAACACGTATAACAAATGATGGGTCGTTTAAATTTTGGGTTTTTCGGGCCGGATTCTAGGGTGCCTCGGGGACCGGGACTGAATTTTAACACGTTTTTATGATACGTCGGACGAAACCTTAACTCGAGCTCACATTTTTGATGTCCCAATACCCGAATTAACACGTATAACAAATGATGGGTCGTTTACATTTTGAGTTTTTCGAGCCGGATTCTAGGGTGCCTCGGGGACCGGGACTGAATTTTAACACGTTTTTATGATGCGTCGGACGAAACCTTAACTCGAGCTCAGATTTTTGATGTCCCAATACCCCAACTAACACGTATAACAAATGATGGGTCGTTTAAATTTTGGGTTTTTCGGGCCGGATTCTAGGGTGCCTCGGGGACCGGGACTGAATTTTAACACGTTTTTATGTTGCGTCGGACGAAACCTTAACTCGATCTCAGATTTTTGATGTCCCAATACCCCAACTAACACGTATAACAAATGATGGGTCGTTTAAATTTTGGGTTTTTCGGGTCGGATTCTAGGGTGCCTCGGGGACCACGACTGAATTTTAACACGTTTTTATGATGCGTCGGACGAAACCTTAACTCGAGCTCAGATTTTTGATGTCCCAATACCCCAACTAACACGTATAACAAATGATGTGTCGTTAAATTTTTGGGTTTTTCAGGCCGGATTCTAGGGTGGCTCGGGGACAGGGACTGAATTTTAACACGTTTTTTTGATGCGACGGACAAGACTTTAACTCGAGCTCCGATTTTTAGATGTCCCAATATCGCGACTAACACGTATAACAAATGATGGGTCGTTTATAATTTGGATTTTTCGGGCCGGATCCTAGGGTGCCTCGGGGAACGGTGCAGAATTTTAACAAGTGTTTTTTGATGCGTCGGACAAAAATTTAACTCGAGCTCAGATTTCTTGATCTCCCAATATCACGACTAACACGTATAACAAATGATGGGTCATTTATAATTTGGGTTTTTCGGGCCGGATTCTAGGGTGCCTCGGGGACCGGGACTGAATTTTAACACTTTTTTATGATGCGTCGGACGAAACCTTAACTCGAGCTCAGATTTTTGATGTCCCAATACCCCAACTAACACGTATAACAAATGATGGGTCGTTTAAATTTTGGGTTTTTCGGGCCGGATTCTAGGGTGCCTCAGGGACTGGGGCTGAATTTTAACACGTTTTTATGATGCGTCGGACGAAACCTTAACTCGAGCTCAGATTTTTGATGTCCCAATACCCAAACTAACACGTATAACAAATGATGTGTCGTTAAATTTTTGGGTTTTTCGGGCCGGATTCGAGGGTGCCTCGGGGACCGGGACTGAATTTTAACACGTTTTTATGATGCGTCGGACGAAACCTTAACTCGAGCTCAGATTTTTGATGTCCCAATACCCCAACTAACACGTATAACAAATGATGGGTCGTTTAAATTTTGGGTTTTTCGGGCCGGATTCTGGGGTGCCTCGGGAACCGGGACTGAATTTTAACACGTTTTTACGATGCGTCGGACAAAACCTTAACTCGAGCTCACATTTTTGATGTCCCAATACCCGAACTAACAAGTATAACAAATGATGGGTCGTTTAAATTTTGGGTTTTTCGGGCCGGATTCTAGGGTGCCTCGGGGACCGGGACTGAATTTTAACACGTTTTTATGTTGCGTCGGACGAAACCTTAACTCGAGCTCAGATTTTTGATGTCCCAATACCCCAACTAACACGTATAACAAATGATGGGTCGTTTAAATTTTGGGTTTTTCGGGCCGGATTCTAGGGTGCCTCGGGGACCGGGACTGAATTTTAACACGTTTTTATGATGCGTCCGACAAAACCTTAACTCGAGCTCAGATTTTTAATGTCCCAATACCCGAACTAGCACGTATAACAGATGATGGGTCGTTTAAATTTTGGGTTTTTCGGGCCGGATTCTAGGGTGCCTCGGGGACCGGGACTGAATTTTAACACGTTTTTATGTTGCGTAGGACGAAACCTTAACTCGAGCTCAGATTTTTGATGTCCCAATACCCAAACTAACACTTATAACAAATGATGTGTCGTTAAATTTTTGAGTTTTTCGGGCCGGATTCTAGGGTGGCTCGGGGACAGGGACTGAATTTTAACACGTTTTTTTGATGCGACGGACAAGACTTTAACTCGAGCTCCGGTTTTTAGATGTCCACATATCGCGACTAACACATATAAGAAATGATGGGTAGTTTATAATTTGGATTTTTCGGGCCGGATTCTAGGGTGCCTCGGGGAACGGTGCATAATTTTAACAAGTGTTTTTTGATGTGTCGGACAAAAATTTAACTCGAGCTCAGATTTCTTGATGTCCCAATATCACGACTAACACGTATAACAAATGATGGGTCGTTTATAATTTGGGTTTTTCGGGCCGGATTCTAGGGTGCCTCGGGGACCGGGACTGAATTTTAACACATTTTTATGATGCGTCGGACGAAACCTTAACTCGAGCTCAGATTTTTGATGTCCCAATACCCAAACTAACATGTATAACAAATGATGTGTAGTTAAATTTTTGAGTTTATCGGGCCGGATTCTAGGGTGCCTCGGGGACCGGGACTGAATTTTAACACGTTTTTATGATGCGTCGGTCAAAACCTTAACTCGAACTCACATTTTTTATGTCCCAATACCCGAAATAACACGTATAACAAATGATGGGTCGTTTATAATTTGGGTTTTTCGGGCCTGATTCTAGGGTTCCTCGGGGACCGGGACTGAATTTTAAAACGTTTTTATGATGCGTCGGACGAAACCTTAACTCGAGCTCAGATTTTTGATGTCCCAATACCCCAACTAACACGTATAACAAATGATGTGTCGTTTAATTTTTGGGCTTTTCGGGCTGGATTCTAGGGTGGCTCGGGGACAGGGACTGAATTTTAACACGTTTTTTTGATGCGACGCACAAGACTTTAACTCGAGCTCCAATTTTTAGATGTCCACATATCGCGGCTAACACATATAACAAATGATGGGTAGTTTATAATTTGGATTTTTCGGGCCGGATTCTAGGGTGCCTCGGGGAACGGTGCATAATTTTAACAAGTGTTTTTTGATGCGGCGGACAAAAATTTAACTCGAGCTCAGATTTCTTGATGTCCCAATATCACGACTAACACGTATAACAAATGATGGGTCGTTTATAATTTGGGTTTTTCGGGCCGGATTCTGGGGTGCCTCGGGGACCGGGACTGAATTTTAACACGTTTTTATGTTGTGTCGGACGAAACCTTAACTCGAGCTTAGATTTTTGATGTCCCAATACCCCAACTAACACGTATAACAAATGATGGGTCGTTTAAATTTTGGGTTTTTCGGGCCGGATTCTAGGGTGCCTCGGGGACCGGGACTGAATTTTAACACGTTTTTATGATGCGTCGGACGAAACCTTAACTCGAGCTCACATTATTGATGTCCCCATACCCGAACTAACACGTATAACAAATGATGGGTCGTTTAAATTTTGGGTTTTTCGGGCCGGATTCTAGGGTGGCTCGGGGACAGGGACTGAATTTTAATACGTTTTTTTGATGCGACGGACAAGACTTTAACTCGAGCTCCGATTTTTAGATGTCCACATATCGCGACTAACACATATAACAAATGATGGGTAGTTTATAATTTAGATTTTTCGGGCCGGATTCTAGGGTGCCTCGGGGAACGGTGCATAATTTTAACAAGTGTTTTTTGATGTGTCGGACAAAAATTTAACTCGAGCTCAGATTTCTTGATGTCCCAATATCACGACTAACAAGTATAACAAATGATGGGTCGTTTATAATTTGGGTTTTTCGGGCCGGATTCTAGGGTGCCTCGGGGACCGGGACTGAATTTTAACACGTTTTTATGTTGCGTCGGACGAAACCTTAACTCGAGCTCAGATTTTTGATGTCCCAATACCCCAACTAACACGTATAACAAATGATGGGTCGTTTAAATTTTGGGTTTTTCGGGCCGGATTCTAGGGTGCCACGGGGACCGGGGCTGAATTTTCACACGTTTTTATGATGCGTCGGACGAAACCTTAACTCGAGCTCACATTATTGATGTCCCCATACCCGAACTAACACGTATAACAAATGATGGGTCGTTTAAATTTTGGGTTTTTCGGGCCTGATTCTAGGGTGCCTTGGGGACCGGGACTGAATTTTAACACGTTTTTATGTTGCGTCGGACGAAACCTTAACTCGAGCTCACATTATTGATGTCCCCATACCCGAACTAACACGTATAACAAATGATGGGTCGTTTAAATTTTGGGTTTTTCGGGCCTGATTCTAGGGTGCCTTGGGGACCGGGACTGAATTTTAACACGTTTTTATGTTGCGTCGGACGAAACCTTAACTCGAGCTCAGATTTTTGATGTCCCAATACCCCAACTAACACGTATAACAAATGATGGGTCGTTTAAATTTTGGGTTTTTCGGGCCGGATTCTAGGGTGCCTCGGGGACCGGGACTGAATTTTAACACGTTTTTATGATGCGTCGGACGAAACCTTAACTCGAGCTCACATTTTTGATGTCCCAATACCCGAACTAACACGTATAACAAATGATGGGTCGTTTAAATTTTGGGTTTTTCGGGCCGGATTCTAGGGTGCCTCGAGGACCGGGACTGAATTTTAACACGTTTTTATGATGCGTCGGACGAAACCTTAACTCGAGCTCACATTTTTGATGTCCCAATACCCGAACTAACACGTATAACAAATGATGGGTCGTTTAAATTTTGGGTTTTTCAGGCCGGATTCTAGGGTGCCTCGGGGACCGGGACTGAAGTTTAACACGTTTTTATGATGCTTCGGACAAAACCTTAACTCGAGCTTAGATTTTTGATGTCCCAATACCCGAACTAGCACGTATAACAGATGATGGGTCGTTTAAATTTTGGGTTTTTCGGGCCGGATTCTAGGGTGCCTCGGGGACCGGGACTGAATTTTAACACGTTTTTATGTTGCGTCGGACGAAACCTTAACTCGAGCTCAGATTTTTTATGTCCCAATACCCAAACTAACACTTATAACAAATGATGTGTCGTTAAATTTTTGAGTTTTTCGGGCCGGATTCTAGGGTGGCTCGGGGACAGGGACTGAATTTTAACACGTTTTTTTGATGCGACGGACAAGACTTTAACTCGAGCTCCGGTTTTTAGATGTCCACATATCGCGACTAACACATATAAGAAATGATGGGTAGTTTATAATTTGGATTTTTCGGGCCGGATTCTAGGTGCCTCGGGGAACGGTGCATAATTTTAACAAGTGTTTTTTGATGCGTCGGACAAAACCTTAACTCGAGCTCACATTTTTGATGTCCCAATACCCCAACTAACACGTATAACAAATGATGGTCGTTTAAATTTTGGGTTTTTCAGGCCGGATTCTAGGGTGCCTCGGGGACCGGGACTGAATTTTAACACGTTTTTATGATGCGTCAGACGAAACCTTAACTCGAGCTCACATTTTTGATGTCCCAATACCCGAACTAACACGTATAACAAATGATGGGTCGTTTAAATTTTGGGTTTTTCGGGCCGGATTCTAGGGTGCCTCGGGGACCGGGACTGAATTTTAACACGTTTTTATGTTGCTTTGGACGAAACCTTAACTCGAGCTCAGATTTTTGAAGTCCCAATACCCCAACTAACACGTATAACAAATGATGGGTAGTTTAAATTTTGGGTTTTCGGGCCGGATTCTAAGGGTGCCTCGGGTTCCGGGACTGAATTTTAACACGTTTTTATGTTGCGTCGGACGAAACCTTAACTCGAGCTCAGATTTTTGATATCCCAATACCCCAACTAACACGTATAACAAATGATGGGTCGTTTAAATTTTGGGTTTCTCGGGCCGGATTCTAGGGTGCCTCGGGGACCGGGACTGAATTTTAACACGTTTTTATGATGCGTCGGACAAAATCTTAACTCGAGCTCACATTTTTGATGTCCCCATACCCGAACTAACACGTATAACAAATGATGGGTCGTTTAAATTTTGGGTTTTTCGGGCCGGATTCTAGGGTGCCTCGGGGACCGGGACTGAATTTTAACACGTTTTTATGTTGCTTTGGATGAAACCTTAACTCGAGCTCAGATTTTTGAAGTCCCAATACCCCAACTAACACGTATAACAAATGATGGGTCGTTTAAATTTTGGGTTTTTCGGGCCGGATTCTAGGGTGCCTCGGGGACCGGGACTGAATTTTAACATGTTTTTATGATGCGTCGGACAAAACCTTAACTCGAGCTCACATTTTTGATGTCCCAATACCCGAACTAACACGTATAACAAATAATGGGTCGTTTCAATTTTGGGTTTTTCGGGCCGGATTCTAGGGTGCCTCGGGGACCGGGACTGAATTTTAACACGTTTTTATGTTGCGTCGGACGAAACCTTAACTCGAGCTCAGATTTTTGATGTCCCAATACCCCAACGAACACGTATAACAAATGATGGGTCGTTTAAATTTTGGGTTTTTCGGGCCGGATTCTAGGGTGCCTCGGGGACTGGGACTGAATTTTAACATGTTTTTATGATGCGTCGGACAAAACCTTAACTCGAGCTCACATTTTTGATGTCCCAATACCCGAACTAACACGTATAACAAATAATGGGTCGTTTCAATTTTGGGTTTTTCGGGCCGGATTCTAGGGTGCCTCGGGGACCGGGACTGAATTTTAACACGTTTTTATGTTGCGTCGGACGAAACCTTAACTCGAGCTCAGATTTTTGATGTCCCAATACCCCAACTAACACGTATAACAAATGATGGGTCGTTTAAATTTTGGGTTTTTCGGGCCGGATTCTAGGGTGCCTCGGGGACCGGGACTGAATTTTAACACGTTTTTATGATGCGTCGGTCGAAACCTTAACTCGAGCTCAGATTTTTGATGTCCCAATACCCAAACTAACACGTATAACAAGTGATGGGTCGTTAAATTTTGGGTTTTTCGGGCCGGATTCTAGGGTGCCTCGGGGACCGGGACTGAATTTTAACACATTTTTATGATGCGTCGGACGAAACCTTAACTCGAGCTCAGATTTTTGATGTCCCAATACCCCAACTAACACGTATAACAAATGATGGTCGTTTAAATTTTGGGTTTTTCGGGCTGGATTCTAGGGTGCCTCGGGGACCGGGTATGAATTTTAACACGTTTTTATGATGCGTCAGACGAAACCTTAACTCGAGCTCACATTTTTGATGTCCCAATACCCGAACTAACACGTATAACAAATGATGGGTTGTTTAAATTTTGGGTTTTTCGGGCCGGATTCTAGGGTGCCTCGGGGACCGGGACTGAATTTTAACACGTTTTTATGTTGCTTTGGACGAAACCTTAACTCGAGCTCAGATTTTTGAAGTCCCAATACCCCAACTAACACGTATAACAAATGATGGGTAGTTTAAATTTTGGGTTTTTCGGGCCGGATTCTAGGATGCCTCGGGTTCCGGGACTGAATTTTAACACGTTTTTATATTGCGTCGGACGAAACCTTAACTCGAGCTCAGATTTTTGATGTCCCAATACCCCAACTAACACGTATAACAAATGATGGGTCGTTTAAATTTTGGGTTTTTCGGGCCGGATTCTGGGGTGCCTCTGGGACCGGGACTGAATTTTAACACGTTTTTATGATGCGTCGGACAAAATCTTAACTCGAGCTCACATTTTTGATGTCCCCATACCCGAACTAACACGTATAACAAATGATGGGTCGTTTAAATTTTGGGTTTTTCGGGCCGGATTCAAGGGTGCCACGGGGACCGGGACTGAATTTTAACACGTTTTTATGTTGCTTTGGACGAAACCTTAACTCGAGCTCAGATTTTTGAAGTCCCAATACCCCAACTAACACGTATAACAAATGATGGGTCGTTTAAATTTTGGGTTTTTCGGGCCGGATTCTAGGGTGCCTCGGGGACCGGGACTGAATTTTAACATGTTTTTATGATGCGTCGGACAAAACCTTAACTCGAGCTCACATTTTTGATGTCCCAATACCCGAACTAACACGTATAACAAATTATGGGTCGTTTAAATTTTGGGTTTTTCGGGCCGGATTCTAGGGTGCCTCGGGGACCGGGACTGAATTTCAACGTGTTTTTATGTTGCGTCGGACGAAACCTTAACTCGAGCTCAGATTTTTGATGTCCCAATACCCCAACTAACACGTATAACAAATGATGGGTCATTTAAATTTTGGGTTTTTCGGGCCGGATTCTAGGGTGCCTCGGGGACCGGGACTGAATTTTAACACGTTTTTATGATGCGTCGGACAAAACCTTAACTCGAGCTCACATTATTGATGTCCCCATACCCGAACTAACACGTATAACAAATGATGGGTCGTTTAAATTTTGGGTTTTTCGGGCCGGATTCTAGGGTGCCTTGGGGACCGGGACTGAATTTTAACACGTTTTTATGTTGCGTCGGACGAAACCTTAACTCGAGCTCAGATTTTTCATGTCCCAATACCCCAACTAACACGTATAACAAATGATGGGTCGTTTAAATTTTGGGTTTTTCGGGCCGGCTTCTAGGGTGCCTCGGGGACCGGGACTGAATTTTAACACGTTTTTATGATGCGTCGGACGAAACCTTAACTCGAGCTCACATTTTTGATGTCCCAATACCCGAACTAACACGTATAACAAATGATGGGTCGTTTAAATTTTGGGTTTTTCGGGCCGGATTCTAGGGTGCCTCGGGGACCGGGACTTAATTTTAAAACGTTTTTATGATGCGTCGGACGAAACCTTAACTCGAGCTCAGATTTTTGATGTCCCAATACCCCAACTAACACGTATAACAAATGATGGGTCGTTTAAATTTTGGGTTTTTCGGGCCGGATTCTAGGGTGCCTCGGGGACCGAGACTGAATTTTAACACGTTTTTATGATGCGTCAGACAAAACTTTAACTCGAGCTCACATTTTTGATGTCCCAATACCCGAACTAACACGTATAACAAATGATGGGTCGTTTAAATTTTGGGTTTTTCGGGCCGGATTCTTGGGTGCCTCGGGGACCGGGACTGAATTTTAACACGTTTTTATGTTGCGTCGGACGAAACCTTAACTCGAGCTCAGATTTTTGATGTCCGAATACCCCAACTAACATGTATAACAAATGATGGGTCGTTTAAATTTTGGGTTTTTCAGGCCAGATTCTAGCGTGCCTCGGGGACTGGGGCTGAATTTTAACACGTTTTTATGATGCGTCGGACGAAACCTTAACTCGAGCTTATATTTTTGATGTCCCAATAACCAAACTAACACGTATAACAAATGATGGGTCGTTTAAATTTTGGGTTTTTCGGGCCGGATTTTAGGGTGCCTCGGGGACCGGGACTTAATTTTAACACATTTTTATGTTGCGTCGGACGAAACCTTAACTCGAGCTCAGATTTTTGATGTCCCAATACCCCCACTAACACGTATAACAAATGATGGGTCTTTTAATTTTTGGGTTTTTCGGGCCGGATTCTTGCGTGCCTCGGGGACTGGGGCTGAATTTTAACACGTTTTTATGATGCGTCGGACGAAACCTTAGCTCGAGCTTATATTTTTGATGTCCCAATACCCGAACTAACACGTATAACAAATGATGGGTCGTTTAAATTTTGGGTTTTTCGGGCCGAATTCTATGGTGCCTCGGGGACCGGGACTGAATTTTAACATGTTTTTATGTTGCGTCGGACGAAACCTTAACTCGAGCGCACATTTTTGATGTCCCAATACCCGAACTAACACGTTTAACAAATGATGGGTCGTTTAAATTTTGGGTTTTTCGGGCCGGATTCTAGGGTGCCTCGGGGACCGGGACTGAATTTTAACACTTTTTTATGATGCGTCGGACGAAACCTTAACTCGAGCTCAGATTTTTGATGTCCAAATACCCCAACTAACACGTATAACAATTGAAGGGTCGTTTAAATTTTGGGTTTTTCGGGCCGGATTCTAGGGTGCCTCGGCGACTGGGGCTGAAGTTTAAGTCGTTTTTATGATGCGTCGGACGAAACCTTAACTCGAGCTCAGATTTTTGATGTCCCAATACCCCAACTAACACGTATAACAAATGATGGGTCGTTTAAATTTTGGGTTTTTCGGGCCGGATTCTAGGGTGCCTCGGGGACCGAGACTGAATTTTAACACGTTTTTATGATGCGTCGGACGAAACCTTAACTCGAGCTCAGATTTTTGATGTCCCAATACCCCAACTAACACGTATAACAAATCATGTGTCGTTAAATTTTCGGTTTTTCGGGCCAGATTCTATGGTGCCTCGGGGATCGGGACTGAATTTTAACACGTTTTTTTGATGCGACAGACAAGACTTTAACTCGAGCTCCGATTTTTAGATGTCCCAATATCAGGACTAACACGTATAACAAATGATGGGTCATTTATAATTTGGGTTTTTCGGGCCGGATTCTAGGGTGCTTCGGGGACCCGTGCAGACTTTTAACAAGTGTTTTTTGATGCGTCGGACAAAACTTTAACTCGAGCTCAGATTTGTTGATGTCCCAATATCACGACTAACACGTATAAGAAATGATGGGTCGTTTATAATTTGGGTTTTTCGGGCCGGATTCTAGGGTGCCTCGGGGACCGGGACTAAATTTTAACACGTTTTTATGAAGCTTCGGAAAAAACCATAACTCGAGCTTATATTTTTGATGTCCCAGTATCACGACTAACACGTATAACAAATGATGGGTCGTTTATAATTTGGGTTTTTCGGGCCGGATTTTAGGGTGCCTCGGGGACCGGGACTGAATTTTAACACGTTTTTATGATGCGTCGGACAAAACCTTAACTCGAGCTCACATTTTTTATGTCCCAATACCTGAACTAACACGTATAACAAATGATGGGTCGTTTAAATTTTGGGTTTTTCGGGCCGGATGCTAGGGTGCTTCGGGGACCGGGACTGAATTTTAACACGTTTTTATGATGCGTCGGACGAAACCTTAACTCGAGCTCAGATTTTTGATGTCCCAATATCCCAACTAACACGTATAACAAATGATGGGTCGTTTAAATTTTTTGGTTTTTCGGGCCGGATTCTAGGGTGCCTCGGGGACCGGGACTGAATTTTAACACGTTTTTATGATGCGTCGGACAACACCTTAACTCGAGCTCAGATTTTTGATGTCCCAGTACCCCAAATAACACGTATAACAAATGATGGGTCGTTTAAATTTTGGGTTTTTCGGGCCGGATTCTAGGGTGCCTCGGGGACCGGGACTGAATTTTAACACGTTTTTATGATGCGTCGGACAAAACCTTAACTTGAGCTCACATTTTGATGTCCCAATACCCGAACTAACACGTATAACCAATGATGGGTCGTTGAAATTTTGGGTTTTTCGGGCCGGATTCTAGGGTGCCTCGGGGACCGGGACTGAATTTTAACAAGTTTTTATGATGCGTCGGACAAAACCTTAACTCGAGCTCACATTTTTGATGTCCCAATACCTGAACTAACACGTATAACAAATGATGGATCGTTTAAATTTTGGGTTTTTCAGGCCGGATTCTAGGGTGCCTCGGGGACCAGGACTAAATTTTAACACGTTTTTATGATGCGTCGGACGAAACCTTAACTCGAGCTCAGATTGTTGATGTCCCAATACCCCAACTAACACGTATAACAAATGATGGGTCGTTTAAATTTTGGGTTTTTCGGGCCGGATTCTAGGGTGCCTCGGGGATCGAGACTGAATTTTAACACGTT
The DNA here is from genome assembly GCA_028411795.1 of Euphorbia peplus. Lineage (NCBI taxonomy): Eukaryota > Viridiplantae > Streptophyta > Magnoliopsida > Malpighiales > Euphorbiaceae > Euphorbia > Euphorbia peplus. The sequence continues at coordinate 69,409 of CP110843.1, forward strand.
TTTATGATGCGTCGGATGAAACCTTAACTCGAGCTCAGATTTTTGATGTCCCAATACCCCAACTAACACGTATAACAAATCATGTGTCGTTAAATTTTCGGTTTTTCGGGCCAGATTCTATGGTGCTTCGGGGATCGGGACTGAATTTTAACACGTTTTTTTGATGCGACAGACAAGACTTTAACTCGAGCTCCGATTTTTAGATGTACCAATATCAGGACTAACACGTATAACAAATGATGGGTCATTTATAATTTGGGTTTTTCGGGCCGGATTCTAGGGTGCTTCGGGGACCCGTGCAGACTTTTAACAAGTGTTTTTTTATGCGTCGGACAAAACTTTAACTCGAGCTCAGATTTCTTGATGTCCCAATATCACGACTAACATGTATAAGAAATAATGGGTCGTTTATAATTTGGGTTTTTCGGGCCGGATTCTAGGGTGCCTCGGGGACCGGGACTGAATTTTAACACTTTTTGATGATGCGTCGGACAAAACCTTAACTCGATCTCAGATTTTTGGATGTCCCAAATATCACGACTAACACGTATAATAAATGATGGGTCGTTTATAATTTGGGTTTTTCAGGCCGGATTCGAGGGTGCCTCGGGGACCTGGACTAAATTTTAACACGTTTTTATGATGTTTCAGACAAAACCATAACTCGAGCTCAGATTTTTGGATGTCCAAATATCACGACTAACACGTATAACAAATGATGGGTCGTTTATAATTTGGGTTTTTCGGGTCGGATTCTAGGGTGCCTCGGGGACCGGGACTGAATTTTAACACGTTTTTATGATGCGTCGGCCGAAACCTTAACTCGAGCTCAGATTTTTGATGTCCCAATACCCCAACTAACACGTATAACAAATGATGTGTCGTTAAATTTTGGGTTTTTCGGGCCAGATTCTAGGGTGCCTCGGGGACCGGGACTGAATTTTAACACGTTTTTATGTTGCGTCGGACGAAACCTTAACTCGAGCTCAGATTTTTGATGTCCCAATACCCCAACTAACACGTATAACAAATGATGGGTCGTTTAAATTTTGGGCTTTTCGGGCCGGATTCTAGGGTGCCTCGGGTACCGGGACTGAATTTTAACACGTTTTTATGATGCTTCGGAAAAAACCATAACTCGAGCTTATATTTTTGATGTCCCAGTATCACGACTAACACGTATAACAAATGATGGGTCGTTTATAATTTGGGTTTTTCGGGCCGGATTCTAGGGTGCCTCGGGGACCGGGACTGAATTTTAACACGTTTTTATGATGCGTCGGACAAAACCTTAACTCGAGCTCACATTTTTTATGTCCCAATACCTGAACTAACATGTATAACAAATGATGGGTCGTTTAAATTTTGGGTTTTTCAGTCCGGATTCTAGGGTGCCTCGGGGACCGGGACTGAATTTTAACACGTTTTTATGTTGCGTCGGACGAAACCTTAACTCCAGCTCAGATTTTTGATGTCGCAATACCCCAACTAACACGTATAACAAATGATGTGTCGTTAAATATTTGGGTTTTTCGGGCCGGATTCTAGGGTGCCTCGCGGACCGGGACTGAATTTTAACACGTTTTTTTGATGCGACGGACAAGACTTTAACTCGAGCTCCGATTTTTAGATGTCCCAATATCACGATTAACACGTATAACAAATGATGGGTCGTTTATAATGTGGGTTTTTCGGGCCGGATTCTAGGGTGCCTCGGGGACCGGGACTGAATTTTAACACGTTTTTATGATGTGTCGGACAAAACCTTAACTCGAGCTCACATTTTTTATGTCCCAATACCTGAACTAACACGTATAACAAATGATGGATCGTTTAAATTTTGGGTTTTTCAGTCCGGATTCTAGGGTGCCTCGGGGACCGGGACTGAATTTTAACACGTTTTTATGATGCGTCGGACGAAACCTTAACTCGAGCTCATATTTTTTATGTCCCAATACCCCAACTAACACGTATAACAAATGATGGGTCGTTTAAATTTTGGGTTTTTCGGGCCGGATGCTAGGGTGCTTCGGGGACCGGGACTGAATTTTAACACGTTTTTATGATGCGTCGGACGAAACCTTAACTCGAGCTCAGATTTTTGATGTCCCAATACCCCAACTAACACGTATAACAAATGATGGGTCGTTTAAATTTTTTGGTTTTTCGGGCCGGATTCTAGGGTGCCTCGGGGACCGGGACTGAATTTTAACACGTTTTTATGATGCGTCGGACCACACCTTAACTCGAGCTCAGATTTTTGATGTCCCAATACCCCAACTAACACGTATAACAAATGATGGGTCGTTTAAATTTTGGGTTTTTCGGGCCGGATTCTAGGGTGCCTCGGGGACCGGGACTGAATTTTAACACGTTTTTATGATGCGTCGGACAAAACCTTAACTCGAGCTCACATTTTTGATGTCCCAATACCTGAACTAACACGTATAACAAATGATGGGTCGTTTAAATTTTGGGTTTTTCAGGCCGGATTCTAGGGTGCCTCGGGGACCAGGACTGAATTTTAACACGTTTTTATGATGCGTCGGACGAAACCTTAACTCGAGCTCAGATTTTTGATGTCCCAATACCCCAACTAACACGTATAACAAATGATGGGTCGTTTAAATTTTGGGTTTTTCGGGCCGGATTCTAGGGTGCCTCGGGGACCGAGACTGAATTTTAACACGTTTTTATGATGCGTCGGACGAAACCTTAACTCGAGCTCAGATTTTTGATGTCCCAATACCCCAACTAACACGTATAACAAATGATGGGTCGTTTAAATTTTGGGTTTTTCGGGCCGGATTCTAGGGTGCCTCGGGTACCGGGACTGAATTTTAACACGTTTTTATGATGCGTCGGACCACACCTTAACTCGAGCTCACATTTTTGATGTCCCAATAGCCGAACTAACACGTATAACAAATGATGGGTCGTTTAAATTTTGGGTTTTTCGGGCCGGATTTTAGGGTGCCTCGGGGACCGGGACTGAATTTTAACACGTTTTTATGATGCGTCAGACAAAACCTTAACTCGAGCTCACATTTTTGATGTCCCAATACCGGAACTAACTCGTATAACAAATGATGGGTCGTTTAAATTTTGGGTTTTTCGGGCCGGATGCTAGGGTGCTTCGGGGACCGGGACTGAATTTTAACACGTTTTTATGATGCGTCGGACGAAACCTTAACTCGAGCTCAGATTTTTGATGTCCCAATATCCCAACTAACACGTATAACAAATGATGGGTCGTTTAAATTTTTTGGTTTTTCGGGCCGGATTCTAGGGTGCCTCGGGGACCGGGACTGAATTTTAACACGTTTTTATGATGCGTCGGACAACACCTTAACTCGAGCTCAGATTTTTGATGTCCCAATACCCCAAATAACACGTATAACAAATGATGGGTCGTTTAAATTTTGGGTTTTTCGGGCCGGATTCTAGGGTGCCTCGGGGACCGGGACTGAATTTTAACACGTTTTTATGATGCGTCGGACAAAACCTTAACTTGAGCTCACATTTTGATGTCCCAATACCCGAACTAACACGTATAACCAATGATGGGTCGTTGAAATTTTGGGTTTTTCGGGCCGGATTCTAGGGTGCCTCGGGGACCGGGACTGAATTTTAACAAGTTTTTATGATGCGTCGGACAAAACCTTAACTCGAGCTCACATTTTTGATGTCCCAATACCTGAACTAACACGTATAACAAATGATGGATCGTTTAAATTTTGGGTTTTTCAGGCCGGATTCTAGGGTGCCTCGGGGACCAGGACTAAATTTTAACACGTTTTTATGATGCGTCGGACGAAACCTTAACTCGAGCTCAGATTTTTGATGTCCCAATACCCCAACTAACACGTATAACAAATGATGGGTCGTTTAAATTTTGGGTTTTTCGGGCCGGATTCTAGGGTGCCTCGGGGATCGAGACTGAATTTTAACACGTTTTTATGATGCGTCGGATGAAACCTTAACTCGAGCTCAGATTTTTGATGTCCCAATACCCCAACTAACACGTATAACAAATCATGTGTCGTTAAATTTTCGGTTTTTCGGGCCAGATTCTATGGTGCTTCGGGGATCGGGACTGAACTTTAACACGTTTTTTTGATGCGACAGACAAGACTTTAACTCGAGCTCCGATTTTTAGATGTACCAATATCAGGACTAACACGTATAACAAATGATGGGTCATTTATAATTTGGGTTTTTCGGGCCGGATTCTAGGGTGCTTCGGGGACCCGTGCAGACTTTTAACAAGTGTTTTTTGATGCGTCGGACAAAACTTTAACTCGAGCTCAGATTTCTTGATGTCCCAATATCACGACTAACATGTATAAGAAATAATGGGTCGTTTATAATTTGGGTTTTTCGGGCCGGATTCTAGGGTGCCTCGGGGACCGGGACTGAATTTTAACACTTTTTGATGATGCGTCGGACAAAACCTTAACTCGATCTCAGATTTTTGGATGTCCCAAATATCACGACTAACACGTATAATAAATGATGGGTCGTTTATAATTTGGGTTTTTCAGGCCGGATTCGAGGGTGCCTCGGGGACCTGGACTAAATTTTAACACGTTTTTATGATGTTTCAGACAAAACCATAACTCGAGCTCAGATTTTTGGATGTCCAAATATCACGACTAACACGTATAACAAATGATGGGTCGTTTATAATTTGGGTTTTTCGGGTCGGATTCTAGGGTGCCTCGGGGACCGGGACTGAATTTTAACACGTTTTTATGATGCGTCGGCCGAAACCTTAACTCGAGCTCAGATTTTTGATGTCCCAATACCCCAACTAACACGTATAACAAATGATGTGTCGTTAAATTTTGGGTTTTTCGGGCCAGATTCTAGGGTGCCTCGGGGACCGGGACTGAATTTTAACACGTTTTTATGTTGCGTCGGACGAAACCTTAACTCGAGCTCAGATTTTTGATGTCCCAATACCCCAACTAACACGTATAACAAATGATGGGTCGTTTAAATTTTGGGCTTTTCGGGCCGGATTCTAGGGTGCCTCGGGTACCGGGACTGAATTTTAACACGTTTTTATGATGCTTCGGAAAAAACCATAACTCGAGCTTATATTTTTGATGTCCCAGTATCACGACTAACACGTATAACAAATGATGGGTCGTTTATAATTTGGGTTTTTCGGGCCGGATTCTAGGGTGCCTCGGGGACCGGGACTGAATTTTAACACGTTTTTATGATGCGTCGGACAAAACCTTAACTCGAGCTCACATTTTTTATGTCCCAATACCTGAACTAACATGTATAACAAATGATGGGTCGTTTAAATTTTGGGTTTTTCAGTCCGGATTCTAGGGTGCCTCGGGGACCGGGACTGAATTTTAACACGTTTTTATGTTGCGTCGGACGAAACCTTAACTCCAGCTCAGATTTTTGATGTCGCAATACCCCAACTAACACGTATAACAAATGATGTGTCGTTAAATATTTGGGTTTTTCGGGCCGGATTCTAGGGTGCCTCGCGGACCGGGACTGAATTTTAACACGTTTTTTTGATGCGACGGACAAGACTTTAACTCGAGCTCCGATTTTTAGATGTCCCAATATCACGATTAACACGTATAACAAATGATGGGTCGTTTATAATGTGGGTTTTTCGGGCCGGATTCTAGGGTGCCTCGGGGACCGGGACTGAATTTTAACACGTTTTTATGATGTGTCGGACAAAACCTTAACTCGAGCTCACATTTTTTATGTCCCAATACCTGAACTAACACGTATAACAAATGATGGATCGTTTAAATTTTGGGTTTTTCAGTCCGGATTCTAGGGTGCCTCGGGGACCGGGACTGAATTTTAACACGTTTTTATGATGCGTCGGACGAAACCTTAACTCGAGCTCATATTTTTTATGTCCCAATACCCCAACTAACACGTATAACAAATGATGGGTCGTTTAAATTTTGGGTTTTTCGGGCCGGATGCTAGGGTGCTTCGGGGACCGGGACTGAATTTTAACACGTTTTTATGATGCGTCGGACGAAACCTTAACTCGAGCTCAGATTTTTGATGTCCCAATACCCCAACTAACACGTATAACAAATGATGGGTCGTTTAAATTTTTTGGTTTTTCGGGCCGGATTCTAGGGTGCCTCGGGGACCGGGACTGAATTTTAACACGTTTTTATGATGCGTCGGACCACACCTTAACTCGAGCTCAGATTTTTGATGTCCCAATACCCCAACTAACACGTATAACAAATGATGGGTCGTTTAAATTTTGGGTTTTTCGGGCCGGATTCTAGGGTGCCTCGGGGACCGGGACTGAATTTTAACACGTTTTTATGATGCGTCGGACAAAACCTTAACTCGAGCTCACATTTTTGATGTCCCAATACCTGAACTAACACGTATAACAAATGATGGGTCGTTTAAATTTTGGGTTTTTCAGGCCGGATTCTAGGGTGCCTCGGGGACCAGGACTGAATTTTAACACGTTTTTATGATGCGTCGGACGAAACCTTAACTCGAGCTCAGATTTTTGATGTCCCAATACCCCAACTAACACGTATAACAAATGATGGGTCGTTTAAATTTTGGGTTTTTCGGGCCGGATTCTAGGGTGCCTCGGGGACCGAGACTGAATTTTAACACGTTTTTATGATGCGTCGGACGAAACCTTAACTCGAGCTCAGATTTTTGATGTCCCAATACCCCAACTAACACGTATAACAAATGATGGGTCGTTTAAATTTTGGGTTTTTCGGGCCGGATTCTAGGGTGCCTCGGGTACCGGGACTGAATTTTAACACGTTTTTATGATGCGTCGGACCACACCTTAACTCGAGCTCACATTTTTGATGTCCCAATAGCCGAACTAACACGTATAACAAATGATGGGTCGTTTAAATTTTGGGTTTTTCGGGCCGGATTTTAGGGTGCCTCGGGGACCGGGACTGAATTTTAACACGTTTTTATGATGCGTCAGACAAAACCTTAACTCGAGCTCACATTTTTGATGTCCCAATACCGGAACTAACTCGTATAACAAATGATGGGTCGTTTAAATTTTGGGTTTTTCAGGCCGGATTCTAGGGTGCCTCGGGGACCAGGACTGAATTTTAACACGTTTTTATAATGCGTCGGACGAAACCTTAACTCGAGCTCAGATTTTTGATGTCCCAATACCCCAACTAACACGTATAACAAATGATGGGTCGTTTAAATTTTGGGTTTTTCGGGTCGGATTCTAGGGTGCCTCGGGGACCGGGACTGAATTTTAACACGTTTTTATGATGCGTCGGACAAAACCTTAACTCGAGCTCAGATTTTTGGATGTCCAAATATCACGACTAACACGTATAACAAATGATGGGTCGTTTATAATTTGGGTTTTTCGGGCCGGATTCTAGGGTGCCTCGGGGACCGGGACTGAATTTTAACACGTTTTTATGATGCGTCGGCCGAAACCTTAACTCGAGCTCAGATTTTTGATGTCCCAATACCCCAACTAACACGTATAACAAATGATGGGTCGTTAAATTTTGGGTTTTTCGGGCCAGATTCTAGGGTGCCTCGGGGACCGGGACTGAATTTTAACACGTTTTTATGATGCGTCGGCCGAAACCTTAACTCGAGCTCAGATTTTTGATGTCCCAATACCCCAACTAACACGTATAACAAATGCTGGGTCGTTAAATTTTGGGTTTTTCGGGCCAGATTCTAGGGTGCCTCGGGGACCGGGACTGAATTTTAACACGTTTTTATGTTGCGTCGGACGAAACCTTAACTCGAGCTCAGATTTTTGATGTCCCAATACCCCAACTAACACGTATAACAAATGATGGGTCGTTTAAATTTTGGGCTTTTCTAGCCGGATTCTAGGGTGCCTCGGGTACCGGGACTGAATTTTAACACGTTTTTATGATGCTTCGGAAAAAACCATAACTCGAGCTTATATTTTTGATTTCCCAGTATCACGACTAACACGTATAACAAATGATGGGTCGTTTATAATTTGGGTTTTTCGGGACGGATTCTAGGGTGCCTCGGGGACCGGGACTGAATTTTAACACGTTTTTATGATGCGTCGGACAAAACCTTAACTCGAGCTCATATTTTTTATGTCCCAATACCCCAACTAACACGTATAACAAATGATGGGTCGTTTAAATTTTGGGTTTTTCGGGCCGGATGCTAGGGTGCTTCGGGGACCGGGACTGAATTTTAACACGTTTTTATGATGCGTCGGACGAAACCTTAACTCCAGCTCAGATTTTTGATGTCGCAATACCCCAACTAACACGTATAACAAATGATGTGTCGTTAAATTTTTGGGTTTTTCGGGCCGGATTCTAGGGTGCCTCGCGGACCGGGACTGAATTTTAACACGTTTTTTTGATGCGACGGACAAGACTTTAACTCGAGCTCCGATTTTTAGATGTCCCAATATCACGATTAACACATATAACAAATGATGGGTCGTTTATAATGTGGGTTTTTCGGGCCGGATTCTAGGGTGCCTCGGGGACCGGGACTGAATTTTAACACGTTTTTATGATGTGTCGGACAAAACCTTAACTCGAGCTCACATTTTTTATGTCCCAATACCTGAACTAACACGTATAACAAATGATGGGTCGTTTAAATTTTGGGTTTTTCAGTCCGGATTCTAGGGTGCCTCGGGGACCGGGACTGAATTTTAACACGTTTTTATGATGCGTCGGACGAAACCTTAACTCGAGCTCATATTTTTTATTTCCCAATACCCCAACTAACACGTATAACAAATGATGGGTCGTTTAAATTTTGGGTTTTTCGGGCCGGATGCTAGGGTGCTTCGGGGACCGGGACTGAATTTTAACACGTTTTTATGATGCGTCGGACGAAACCTTAACTCGAGCTCAGATTTTTGATGTCCCAATACCCCAACTAACACGTATAACAAATGATGGGTCGTTTAAATTTTTTGGTTTTTCGGGCCGGTTTCTAGGGTGCCTCGGGGACCGGGACTGAATTTTAACACGTTTTTATGATGCGTCGGACAACACCTTAACTCGAGCTCAGATTTTTGATGTCCCAATATCCCAACTAACACGTATTACAAATGATGGGTCGTTTAAATTTTGGGTTTTTCGGGCCGGATTCTAGGGTGCCTCGGGGACCGGGACTGAATTTTAACACGTTTTTATGATGCGTCGGACAAAACCTTAACTCGAGCTCACATTTTTGATGTCCCAATACCCGAACTAACACGTATAACCAATGATGGGTCGTTTAAATTTTGGGTTTTTCGGGCCGGATTCTAGGGTGCCTCGGGGACCGGGACTGAATTTTAACAAGTTTTTATGATGCGTCGGACAAAACCTTAACTCGAGCTCACATTTTTGATGTCCCAATACCTGAACTAACACGTATAACAAATGATGGGTCGTTTAAATTTTGGGGTTTTCAGGCCGGATTCTAGGGTGCCTCGGGGACCAGGACTGAATTTTAACACGTTTTTATGATGCGTCGGACGAAACCTTAACTCGAGCTCAGATTTTTGATGTCCCAATACCCCAACTAACAAGTATAACAAATGATGGGTCGTTTAAATTTTGGGTTTTTCGGGCCGGATTCTAGGGTGCCTCGGGGACCGAGACTGAATTTTAACACGTTTTTATGATGCGTCGGACGAAACCTTAACTCGAGCTCAGATTTTTGATGTCCCAATACCCCAACTAACACGTATAACAAATGATGGGTCGTTTAAATTTTGGGCTTTTCTAGCCGGATTCTAGGGTGCCTCGGGTACCGGGACTGAATTTTAACACGTTTTTATGATGCTTCGGAAAAAACCATAACTCGAGCTTATATTTTTGATTTCCCAGTATCACGACTAACACGTATAACAAATGATGGGTCGTTTATAATTTGGGTTTTTCGGGACGGATTCTAGGGTGCCTCGGGGACCGGGACTGAATTTTAACACGTTTTTATGATGCGTCGGACAAAACCTTAACTCGAGCTCATATTTTTTATGTCCCAATACCCCAACTAACACGTATAACAAATGATGGGTCGTTTAAATTTTGGGTTTTTCGGGCCGGATGCTAGGGTGCTTCGGGGACCGGGACTGAATTTTAACACGTTTTTATGATGCGTCGGACGAAACCTTAACTCCAGCTCAGATTTTTGATGTCGCAATACCCCAACTAACACGTATAACAAATGATGTGTCGTTAAATTTTTGGGTTTTTCGGGCCGGATTCTAGGGTGCCTCGCGGACCGGGACTGAATTTTAACACGTTTTTTTGATGCGACGGACAAGACTTTAACTCGAGCTCCGATTTTTAGATGTCCCAATATCACGATTAACACGTATAACAAATGATGGGTCGTTTATAATGTGGGTTTTTCGGGCCGGATTCTAGGGTGCCTCGGGGACCGGGACTGAATTTTAACACGTTTTTATGATGTGTCGGACAAAACCTTAACTCGAGCTCACATTTTTTATGTCCCAATACCTGAACTAACACGTATAACAAATGATGGGTCGTTTAAATTTTGGGTTTTTCAGTCCGGATTATAGGGTGCCTCGGGGACCGGGACTGAATTTTAACACGTTTTTATGATGCGTCGGACGAAACCTTAACTCGAGCTCATATTTTTTATTTCCCAATACCCCAACTAACACGTATAACAAATGATGGGTCGTTTAAATTTTGGGTTTTTCGGGCCGGATGCTAGGGTGCTTCGGGGACCGAGACTGAATTTTAACACGTTTTTATGATGCGTCGGACGAAACCTTAACTCGAGCTCAGATTTTTGATGTCCCAATACCCCAACTAACACGTATAACAAATGATGGGTCGTTTAAATTTTTTGGTTTTTCGGGCCGGTTTCTAGGGTGCCTCGGGGACCGGGACTGAATTTTAACACGTTTTTATGATGCGTCGGACAACACCTTAACTCGAGCTCAGATTTTTGATGTCCCAATATCCCAACTAACACGTATTACAAATGATGGGTCGTTTAAATTTTGGGTTTTTCGGGCCGGATTCTAGGGTGCCTCGGGGACCGGGACTGAATTTTAACACGTTTTTATGATGCGTCGGACAAAACCTTAACTCGAGCTCACATTTTTGATGTCCCAATACCCGAACTAACACGTATAACCAATGATGGGTCGTTTAAATTTTGGGTTTTTCGGGCCGGATTCTAGGGTGCCTCGGGGACCGGGACTGAATTTTAACAAGTTTTTATGATGCGTCGGACAAAACCTTAACTCGAGCTCACATTTTTGATGTCCCAATACCTGAACTAACACGTATAACAAATGATGGGTCGTTTAAATTTTGGGGTTTTCAGGCCGGATTCTAGGGTGCCTCGGGGACCAGGACTGAATTTTAACACGTTTTTATGATGCGTCGGACGAAACCTTAACTCGAGCTCAGATTTTTGATGTCCCAATACCCCAACTAACAAGTATAACAAATGATGGGTCGTTTAAATTTTGGGTTTTTCGGGCCGGATTCTAGGGTGCCTCGGGGACCGAGACTGAATTTTAACACGTTTTTATGATGCGTCGGACGAAACCTTAACTCGAGCTCAGATTTTTGATGTCCCAATACCCCAACTAACACGTATAACAAATGATGGGTCGTTTAAATTTTGGGCTTTTCTAGCCGGATTCTAGGGTGCCTCGGGTACCGGGACTGAATTTTAACACGTTTTTATGATGCTTCGGAAAAAACCATAACTCGAGCTTATATTTTTGATTTCCCAGTATCACGACTAACACGTATAACAAATGATGGGTCGTTTATAATTTGGGTTTTTCGGGACGGATTCTAGGGTGCCTCGGGGACCGGGACTGAATTTTAACACGTTTTTATGATGCGTCGGACAAAACCTTAACTCGAGCTCATATTTTTTATGTCCCAATACCCCAACTAACACGTATAACAAATGATGGGTCGTTTAAATTTTGGGTTTTTCGGGCCGGATGCTAGGGTGCTTCGGGGACCGGGACTGAATTTTAACACGTTTTTATGATGCGTCGGACGAAACCTTAACTCCAGCTCAGATTTTTGATGTCGCAATACCCCAACTAACACGTATAACAAATGATGTGTCGTTAAATTTTTGGGTTTTTCGGGCCGGATTCTAGGGTGCCTCGCGGACCGGGACTGAATTTTAACACGTTTTTTTGATGCGACGGACAAGACTTTAACTCGAGCTCCGATTTTTAGATGTCCCAATATCACGATTAACACGTATAACAAATGATGGGTCGTTTATAATGTGGGTTTTTCGGGCCGGATTCTAGGGTGCCTCGGGGACCGGGACTGAATTTTAACACGTTTTTATGATGTGTCGGACAAAACCTTAACTCGAGCTCACATTTTTTATGTCCCAATACCTGAACTAACACGTATAACAAATGATGGGTCGTTTAAATTTTGGGTTTTTCAGTCCGGATTCTAGGGTGCCTCGGGGACCGGGACTGAATTTTAACACGTTTTTATGATGCGTCGGACGAAACCTTAACTCGAGCTCATATTTTTTATTTCCCAATACCCCAACTAACACGTATAACAAATGATGGGTCGTTTAAATTTTGGGTTTTTCGGGCCGGATGCTAGGGTGCTTCGGGGACCGGGACTGAATTTTAACACGTTTTTATGATGCGTCGGACGAAACCTTAACTCGAGCTCAGATTTTTGATGTCCCAATACCCCAACTAACACGTATAACAAATGATGGGTCGTTTAAATTTTTTGGTTTTTCGGGCCGGTTTCTAGGGTGCCTCGGGGACCGGGACTGAATTTTAACACGTTTTTATGATGCGTCGGACAACACCTTAACTCGAGCTCAGATTTTTGATGTCCCAATATCCCAACTAACACGTATTACAAATGATGGGTCGTTTAAATTTTGGGTTTTTCGGGCCGGATTCTAGGGTGCCTCGGGGACCGGGACTGAATTTTAACACGTTTTTATGATGCGTCGGACAAAACCTTAACTCGAGCTCACATTTTTGATGTCCCAATACCCGAACTAACACGTATAACCAATGATGGGTCGTTTAAATTTTGGGTTTTTCGGGCCGGATTCTAGGGTGCCTCGGGGACCGGGACTGAATTTTAACAAGTTTTTATGATGCGTCGGACAAAACCTTAACTCGAGCTCACATTTTTGATGTCCCAATACCTGAACTAACACGTATAACAAATGATGGGTCGTTTAAATTTTGGGGTTTTCAGGCCGGATTCTAGGGTGCCTCGGGGACCAGGACTGAATTTTAACACGTTTTTATGATGCGTCGGACGAAACCTTAACTCGAGCTCAGATTTTTGATGTCCCAATACCCCAACTAACAAGTATAACAAATGATGGGTCGTTTAAATTTTTGGTTTTTCGGGCCGGATTCTAGGGTGCCTCGGGGACCGAGACTGAATTTTAACACGTTTTTATGATGCGTCGGACGAAACCTTAACTCGAGCTCAGATTTTTGATGTCCCAATACCCCAACTAACACGTATAACAAATGATGGGTCGTTTAAATTTTGGGTTTTTCGGGCCGGATTCTAGGGTGCCTCGGGGACCGGGACTGAATTTTAACACGTTTTTATGATGCGTCGGACAACACCTTAACTCGAGCTCACATTTTTGATGTCCCAATAGCCGAACTAACACGTATAACAAATGATGGGTCGTTTAAATTTTGGGTTTTTCGGGCCGGATTCTAGGGTGCCTCGGGGACCGAGACTGAATTTTAACACGTTTTTATAATGCGTCGGACGAAACCTTAACTCGAGCTCAGATTTTTGATGTCCCAATACCCCAACTAACACGTATAACAAATGATGGGTCGTTTAAATTTTGGGTTTTTCGGGCCGGATTCTAGGGTGCCTCGGGGACGGGGACTGAATTTTAACACGTTTTTATGATGCGTCGGACGAAACCTTAACTCCAGCTCAGATTTTTGATGTCCCAATACCCCAACTAACACGTATAACAAATGATGGGTCGTTAAATTTTTGGGTTTTTCGGGCCGGATTCTAGGGTGCCTCGGGGACCGGGACTGAATTTTAACACGTTTTTTTGATGCGACGAGCAAGACTTTAACTCGAGCTCCGATTTTTAGATGTCCCAATATCACGATTAACACGTATAACAAATGATGGGTCGTTTATAATGTGGGTTTTTCGGGCCGGATTCTAGGGTGCCTCGGGGACCGGTGCAGAATTTTAACAAGTGTTTTTTGATGCGTCGGACAAAAATTTAACTCGAGCTCAGATTTCTTGATGACCCAATATCACGACTAACACGTATAACAAATGATGGGTCGTTTATAATTTGGGTTTTTCGGGCCGGATTCTAGGGTGCCTCGGGGACCGGGACTGAATTTTAACACTTTTTTATGATGCATTGGACAAAACCTTAACTCGAGCTCTGATTTTTGGATTTCCCAATATCACGACTAACACGTATAACAAATGATGGGTCGTTTAAATTTTTTGGTTTTTCGGGCCGGTTTCTAGGGTGCCTCGGGGACCGGGACTGAATTTTAACACGTTTTTATGATGCGTCGGACAACACCTTAACTCGAGCTCAGATTTTTGATGTCCCAATACCCCAACTAACACGTATTACAAATGATGGGTCGTTTAAATTTTGGGTTTTTCGGGCCGGATTCTAGGGTGCCTCGGGGACCGGGACTGAATTTTAACACGTTTTTATGATGCGTCGGACAAAACCTTAACTCGAGCTCACATTTTTGATGTCCCAATACCCGAACTAACACGTATAACCAATGATGGGTCGTTTACATTTTGGGTTTTTCGGTCCGGATCTAGGGTGCCTCGGGGACCGGGACTGAATTTTAACAAGTTTTTATGATGCGTCGGACAAAACCTTAACTCGAGCTCACATTTTTGATGTCCCAATACCTGAACTAACACGTATAACAAATGATGGGTCGTTTAAATTTTGGGGTTTTCAGGCCGGATTCTAGGGTGCCTCGGGGACCAGGACTGAATTTTAACACGTTTTTATGATGCGTCGGACGAAACCTTAACTCGAGCTCAGATTTTTGATGTCCCAATACCCCAACTAACAAGTATAACAAATGATGGGTCGTTTAAATTTTGGGTTTTTCGGGCCGGATTCTAGGGTGCCTCGGGGACCGAGACTGAATTTTAACACGTTTTTATGATGCGTCGGACGAAACCTTAACTCGAGCTCAGATTTTTGATGTCCCAATACCCCAACTAACACGTATAACAAATGATGGGTCGTTTAAATTTTGGGTTTTTCGGGCCGGATTCTAGGGTGCCTCGGGGACCGAGACTGAATTTTAACACGTTTTTATGATGCGTCGGACGAAACCTTAACTCGAGCTCAGATTTTTGATGTCCCAATACCCCAACTAACACGTATAACAAATGATGGGTCGTTTAAATTTTGGGATTTTCGGGCCGGATTCTAGGGTGCCTCGGGGACCGGGACTGAATTTTAACACGTTTTTTTGATGCGACGAGCAAGACTTTAACTCGAGCTCCGATTTTTAGATGTCCCAATATCACGATTAACACGTATAACAAATGATGGGTCGTTTATAATGTGGGTTTTTCGGGCCGGATTCTAGGGTGCCTCGGGGACCGGTGCAGAATTTTAACAAGTGTTTTTTGATGCGTCGGACAAAAATTTAACTCGAGCTCAGATTTCTTGATGACCCAATATCACGACTAACACGTATAACAAATGATGGGTCGTTTATAATTTGGGTTTTTCGGGCCGGATTCTAGGGTGCCTCGGGGACCGGGACTGAATTTTAACACTTTTTTATGATGCATTGGACAAAACCTTAACTCGAGCTCAGATTTTTGGATTTCCCAATATCACGACTAAAACGTATAACAAAAGATGGGTCGTTTATAATTTGGGTTTTTCGGGCCGGATTCTAGGGTGCCTCGGGGACCGGGACTGAATTTTAACACGTTTTTATGATGCTTCGGACAAAACCATAACTCGAGATCATATTTTTGATGTCCCAGTATCACGACTTAACAGGTATAACAAATGATGGGTCGTTTATAATTTGGGTTTTTCGGGCCGGATTCTAGGGTGCCTCGGGGACCGGGACTGAATTTTAACACTTTTTTATGATGCGTCGGACAAAACCTTAACTCGAGCTCAGATTTTTGGATGTCCCAATATCACGACTAACACGTATAATGAATGATGGATCGTTTATAATTTGGGTTTTTCGGGCCTGATTCTCGGGTGCCTCGGGGACCGAGACTGAATTTTAACACGTTTTTATGATGCGTCGGACAAAACCTTAACTCGAGCTCACATTTTTGATGTCCCAATACCCGAACTAACACGTATAACAAATTAAGGTTCGTTTAAATTTTGGGTTTTTCGGGCCGGATTCTAGGGTGCCTCGGGGACCGGGACTGAATTTTAACACGTTTTTATGATGCGTCGGACGAAACCTTAACTCGAGCTCAGATTTTTGATGTCCCAGTATCACGACTTAACAGGTATAACAAATGATGGGTCGTTTATAATTTGGATTTTTCGGGCCGGATTCTAGGGTGCCTCGGGGACCGGGACTGAATTTTAACACTTTTTTATGATGGCTCGGACAAAACCTTAACTCGAGCTCAGATTTTTGGATGTCCCAATATCACGACTAACACGTATAATGAATGATGGATCGTTTATAATTTGGGTTTTTCGGGCCTGATTCTAGGGTGCCTCGGGGACCGAGACTGAATTTTAACACGTTTTTATGATGCGTCGGACAAAACCTTAACTCGAGCTCACATTTTTGATGTCCCAATACCCGAACTAACACGTATAACAAATTAAGGGTCGTTTAAATTTTAAGTTTTTCGGGCCGGATTCTAGGGTGCATCGGGGACCGGGACTGAATTTTAACACGTTTTTATGATGCGTCGGACGAAACCTTAACTCGAGCTCAGATTTTTTATGTCCCAATACCCCAACTAACACGTATAACAAATGATGCGTCGTTAAATTTTTGGGTTTTTCGGGCCGGATTCTAGGGTGCCTCTGGGACCGGGACTGAATTTTAACACGTTTTTTTGATGCGACAGACAAGACTTTAACTCGAGCTCCGATTTTTAGATGTCCCAATATCAAGACTAACACGTATAACAAATGATGGGTCATTGATAATTTGGGTTTTTCAGGCAAGATTCTAGGGTGCCTCGGGGACCCGTGCACAATTTTAACAAGTGTTTTTTGATGCGTCACACAAAACTTTAACTCGAGCTCAGATTTCTTGATGTCCCAATATCACGATTAACACGTATAACAAATGATGGGTCGTTTATAATTTGGGTTTTTCGGGCCGGATTCTAGGGTGCCTCGGGGACCGGGACTGAATTTTAACACTTTTTTATGATGCGTCGGATAAAACCTTAACTCGAGCTCAGATTTTTGGAAGTCCCAATATCACGATTAACACGTATAACGAATGATGGGTCGTTTATAATTTTGGTTTTTCAAGCCGGATTTTAGGGTGCCTCGGGGACCGGGACTAAATTTTAACACTTTTTTATGATGCGTTGGACAAAACCATAACTCGAGCTCAGATTTTTGGATTTCCCAATATCACGACTAACAGGTATAACAAAAGATGGATCGTTTATAATTTGGGTTTTTCGGGCCGGATTCTAGGGTGCCTCGGGGATCGGGACTGAATTTTAACACGTTTTTATGATGCGTCGGACAAAACCTTAACACGAGCTCACATTTTTGATGTTCCAATACCCGAACTAACACGTATAACAAATGATGGGTCGTTTAAATTTTGGGTTTTTCGGGCCATATTCTAGGGTGCCTCGGGGACCGGGACTGAATTTTAACACGTTTTTATGATGCGTCTAACGAAACCTTAACTCGAGCTCAGATTTTTGATGTCCCAATACCCCAACTAACACGTATAACAAATGATGGGTCATTAAATTTTTGGGTTTTTCGGGCCGGATTCTAGGGTGCCTCGGGACCGGGACTGAATTTTAACACTTTTATATGATGCGTCGGACAAAACCTTAACTCGATCTCAGATTTTTGGATGTCCCAATATCACGACTAACACGTATAACAAATGATGGATCGTTTATAATTGGGGTTTTTCGGGCCGGATTCTAGGGTGGCTCGGGGACCTGGACTGAATTTTAACACGTTTTTATGATGCTTCGGACAGAACCATAACTCGAGCTCAGATTTTTGGATGTCCCAATATCACGACTAACACGTATAACAAATGATGGGTCGTTTATAATTTGGGTTTTTCGGGCCGGATGCTAGGGTGTCTTAGGGACCGGGACTGAATTTTAACACGTTTTTAAGATGCGTCGGACAAAACCTTAACTGGAGCTCACATTTTTGATTTCCCAATACCCGAACTAACACGTATAACAAATGATGGGTCCTTTAAATTTTGGGTTTTTCGGGCCGGATTCTAGGGTGCCTCGGGGACCGAGACTGAATTTTAACACGTTTTTATGATGCGTCGGACGAAACCTTAACTCGAGCTCAGATTTTTGATGTCCCAATACCCCAACTAACACGTATAACAAATGATGGGTCGTTTAAATTTTGGGTTTTTCGGGCCGGATTCTAGGGTGCCTCGGGGACGGGGACTGAATTTTAACACGTTTTTATGATGCGTCGGACGAAACCTTAACTCCAGCTCAGATTTTTGATGTCCCAATACCCCAACTAACACGTATAACAAATGATGGGTCGTTAAATTTTTGGGTTTTTCGGGCCGGATTCTAGGGTGCCTCGGGGACCGGGACTGAATTTTAACACGTTTTTTTGATGCGACGAGCAAGACTTTAACTCGAGCTCCGATTTTTAGATGTCCCAATATCACGATTAACACGTATAACAAATGAAGGGTCGTTTATAATGTGGGTTTTTCGGGCCAGATTCTAGGGTGCCTCGGGGACCGGTGCAGAATTTTAACAAGTGTTTTTTGATGCGTCGGACAAAAATTTAACTCGAGCTCAGATTTCTTGATGACCCAATATCACGACTAACACGTATAACAAATGATGGGTCGTTTATAATTTGGGTTTTTCGGGCCGGATTCTAGGGTGCCTCGGGGACCGGGACTGAATTTTAACACTTTTTTATGATGCATTGGACACAACCTTAACTCGAGCTCAGATTTTTGGATTTCCCAATATCACGACTAACACGTATAACAAAAGATGAGTCGTTTATAATTTGGGTTTTTCGGGCCGGATTCTAGGGTGCCTCGGGGACCGGGACTGAATTTTAACACGTTTTTATGATGCTTCGGACAAAACCATAACTCGAGATCATATTTTTGATGTCCCAGTATCACGACTTAACAGGTATAACAAATGATGGGTCGTTTATAATTTGGGTTTTTCGGGCCGGATTCTAGGGTGCCTCGGGGACCGGGACTGAATTTTAACACTTTTTTATGATGCCTCGGACAAAACCTTAACTCGAGCTCAGATTTTTGGATGTCCCAATATCACGACTAACACGTATAATGAATGATGGATCGTTTATAATTTGGGTTTTTCGGGCCTGATTCTAGGGTGCCTCGGGGACCGAGACTGAATTTTAACACGTTTTTATGATGCGTCGGACAAAACCTTAACTCGAGCTCACATTTTTGATGTCCCAATACCCGAACTAACACGTATAACAAATTAAGGGTCGTTTAAATTTTAAGTTTTTCGGGCCGGATTCTAGGGTGCATCGGGGACCGGGACTGAATTTTAACACGTTTTTATGATGCGTCGGACGAAACCTTAACTCGAGCTCAGATTTTTTATGTCCCAATACCCCAACTAACACGTATAACAAATGATGCGTCGTTAAATTTTTGGGTTTTTCGGGCCGGATTCTAGGGTGCCTCTGGGACCGGGACTGAATTTTAACACGTTTTTTTGATGCGACAGACAAGACTTTAACTCGAGCTCCGATTTTTAGATGTCCCAATATCAAGACTAACACGTATAACAAATGATGGGTCATTGATAATTTGGGTTTTTCAGGCAAGATTCTAGGGTGCCTCGGGGACCCGTGCACAATTTTAACAAGTGTTTTTTGATGCGTCACACAAAACTTTAACTCGAGCTCAGATTTCTTGATGTCCCAATATCACGATTAACACGTATAACAAATGATGGGTCGTTTATAATTTGGGTTTTTCGGGCCGGATTCTAGGGTGCCTCGGGGACCGGGACTGAATTTTAACACTTTTTTATGATGCGTCGGATAAAACCTTAACTCGAGCTCAGATTTTTGGAAGTCCCAATATCACGATTAACACGTATAACGAATGATGGGTCGTTTATAATTTTGGTTTTTCAAGCCGGATTTTAGGGTGACTCGGGGACCGGGACTAAATTTTAACACTTTTTTATGATGCGTTGGACAAAACCATAACTCGAGCTCAGATTTTTGGATTTCCCAATATCACGACTAACAGGTATAACAAAAGATGGATCGTTTATAATTTGGGTTTTTCGGGCCGGATTCTAGGGTGCCTCGGGGATCGGGACTGAATTTTAACACGTTTTTATGATGCGTCGGACAAAACCTTAACACGAGCTCACATTTTTGATGTTCCAATACCCGAACTAACACGTATAACAAATGATGGGTCGTTTAAATTTTGGGTTTTTCGGGCCATATTCTAGGGTGCCTCGGGGATCGGGACTGAATTTTAACACGTTTTTATGATGCGTCTAACGAAACCTTAACTCGAGCTCAGATTTTTGATGTCCCAATACCCCAACTAACACGTATAACAAATGATGGGTCATTAAATTTTTGGGTTTTTCGGGCCGGATTCTAGGGTGCCTCGGGACCGGGACTGAATTTTAACACTTTTATATGATGCGTCGGACAAAACCTTAACTCGATCTCAGATTTTTGGATGTCCCAATATCACGACTAACACGTATAACAAATGATGGATCGTTTATAATTGGGGTTTTTCGGGCCGGATTCTAGGGTGGCTCGGGGACCTGGACTGAATTTTAACACGTTTTTATGATGCTTCGGACAGAACCATAACTCGAGCTCAGATTTTTGGATGTCCCAATATCACGACTAACACGTATAACAAATGATGGGTCGTTTATAATTTGGGTTTTTCGGGCCGGATGCTAGGGTGTCTTAGGGACCGGGACTGAATTTTAACACGTTTTTAAGATGCGTCGGACAAAACCTTAACTGGAGCGCACATTTTTGATTTCCCAATACCCGAACTAACACGTATAACAAATGATGGTCGTTTAAATTTTCGGTTTCTCGGGCCAGATTCTAGGGTGCCTCGGGGACCGGGACTGCATTTTAACACGTTTTTATGATGCGTCGGACAAAACCTTAACTCGAGCTCAGATTTTTGATGTCCCAATACCCCAACTAACACGTATAACAAATGATGGGTCGTTTAAATTTTGGGTTTTTCGGGCCGGATTCTAGGGTGCCTCGGGGACCGGGACTGAATTTTAACACGTTTTTATGATGCATCGGACGAAACCTTAACTCCAGCTCAGATTTTTGATATCCCAATACCCCAACTAACACGTATAACAAATGATGGGTCGTTAAATTTTTGGGTTTTTATGGCCGGATTCTAGGGTGCCTCGGGGACCGGGACTGAATTTTAACACGTTTTTTTGATGCGACGAGCAAGACTTTAACTCGAGCTCCGATTTTTAGATGTCCCAATATCACGATTAACACGTATAACAAATGATGGGTCATTTATAATGTGGGTTTTTCGGGCTGGATTCTAGGGTGCCTCGGGGACCGGTGCAGAATTTTAACAAGTGTTTTTTGATGCGTCGGACAAAAATTTAACTCGAGCTCAGATTTCTTGATGACCCAATATCACGACTAACACGTATAACAAATGATGGGTCGTTTATAATTTGGGTTTTTCGGGCCGGATTCTAGGGTGCCTCGGGGACCGGGACTGAATTTTAACACTTTTTTATGATGCATTGGACAAAACCTTAACTCGAGCTCAGATTTTTGGATGTCCCAATATCACGACTAACACGTATAATGAATGATGGGTCGTTTATAATTTGGGTTTTTCGGGCCTGATTCTAGGGTGCCTCGGGGACCGGGACTGAATTTTAACACGTTTTTATGAAGCGTCGGACAAAACCTTTGTTGGCCCTAACAAGAACAGAATCACCTAGAGGGGGGGTGAATAGGTGTCTAAGTTGAAAACTGAATATTTTTAAGTTTTTAAAGAAACTTGATTTTCAGCGTCAAATTTCCTCAGAGTCAGAAGCTAGCTTAAGGAAGTTGCTTCTGAGGGAAATTCTGCCTAAACACAGTTAGACTGTTTTCAGCAACAGAAGTTCTGATTTGAGAGCCTCTGGACAGTCTTCTGAACAAAGACAATGATACTTACAGAAAATCTGTTTCAGCACTAAATATAAGCAAGTACACAGAAGCAATAATAACAAGTATAAGAGGGAGAAAGAAGTTCAGGAGGTCCTGATTGAACAATTCGATTTATCCAAGTTCGCCACAGAAGTCCTGTGACTACGTCTTGTCCCCTGAGGTCGCAGCCTACAGAGATTTTATAAATCCACTATTCAGAACTTTTATGGCAAGTTCAGAAGCTCCTTTACATCAACAGAACTTAAGCTAATTTCTCACTTAGTCCTGACTAGCCTAAAAAGAGTTAAAGGATTTCCACCAGAACAAACAATACTCTGTTTTCTGGATTTCTCACCCAACTCTAATCTCAACTAGATTTCTCTCTTTAAATCTAACTGAAGATCACAAACGATCTCAGTTTACAAGATTCCTATTATGAACTTGTTTTTCTTCACTCTCTCACTTCAACTAAGACTATGCTAAGAAAGTTTGAGAATGGAAAAGAATGCTCTGTTTTCCTTGTTAAAACAGTGCGTTGAGATTTTGCTCGATGATCATGCGTGTGTTGATGCATTGGAGCTTGGCTACTATTTATAGTGATTGAAGATGACCGTTGTGGAGTTTGAAACTTCAAAGGAGATGACATCAGTTGTTGTAGCCGTTAATTTGTCAAGTCTTCAAACGGTCTTCAAACACTTTGATTCCGTTATCCTTGTTCTTTAACTAAATCCGGTAAGTGATTTGAAATCAAGGATGAGGATGACAGAATCATTCTTCAATTGGATCAACAAAGGGTAGACAAGGAATTTCTGGTTTCTCTTGAACAGACAAGCGCGCTCCGTCAAAACAGCTTTTTGAACTTTTGGCGCCTTGCATTAAATGCACTTGTCAGAGCATTAAATGCTATCAGGAACCCGTGACTTAGCTTTCAGAAGCTAACTTCCAGATGTCTAGACTTCTGATCACAATTGGCAAAGCTTCTGAATGCAAAGAACTTCTGAGGAGAGCTTTAGCAGACTTCGGCTTCAGAGCGGAATATCCAGCTTCTGAGTTAATGAAACTCTGACTTCAGCAAACTGATCTTCTGAGTTCTTTAGGCAATCCAGAAATGATTCATTCAGCACCTGCTGAGCATCTTACACATAGACTAAGAATAAAAAAAATTATTAGTCAATAGAAAACTATATGTAAGGTACTGTTGAGTTTTCATCTTCTGAAACGTTTGAACATAATCAAAATACTTAGGGTTCATCAACCTTAACTCGAGCTCACATTTTTGATGTCCCAATACCCGAACTAACACGTATAACAAATGATGGGTCGTTTAAATTTTGGTTTTTTCGGGCCGGATTCTAGGGTGCCTCGGGGACCGGGACTGAATTTTGACACGTTTTTATGATGCGTCGGACGAAACCTTAACTCGAGCTCAGATTTTTTATGTCCCAATACCCCAACTAACACGTATAACAAATGATGCGTCGTTAAATTTTTGGGTTTTTCGGGCCGGATTCTAGGGTGCCTCGGGGACCGGGACTGAATTTTAACACGTTTTTTTGATGCGACAGACAAGACTTTAACTCGAGCTCCGATTTTTAGATGTCCCAATATCAAGACTAACACGTATAACAAATGATGGGTCGTTTATAATTTGGGTTTTTCGGGCCGGATTCTAGGGTGCCTCGGGGACCCGTGCAGAATTTTAACAAGTGTTTTTTGATGCGTCACACAAAACTTTAACTCGAGCTCAGATTTCTTGATGTCCCAAAATCACGATTAACACGTATAACAAATGTTGGGTCGTTTATAATTTGGGTTTTTCGGGCCGGATTCTAGGGTGCCTCAGGGACCGGGACTGAATTTTAACACTTTTTTATGATGCTTCGGACAAAACCATCACTCGAGCTCATATTTTTGATGTCCCACTATCATGACTAATACTTATAACAAATGATGTGTCGTTTATAATTTGGGTTTTTCGGGCCGGATTCTAGGGTGCCTCGGGGACCGGGACTGAATTTTAACACTTTTTTATGATGCGTCGGATAAAACCTTAACTCGAGCTCAGATTTTTGGAAGTCCCAATATCACGATTAACACGTATAATGAATGATGGGTCGTTTATAATTTTGGTTTTTCAAGCCGGATTTTAGGGTGCCTCGGGGACCGGGACTGAATTTTAACACTTTTTTATGATGCGTTGGACAAAACCATAACTCGAGCTCAGATTTTTGGATTTCCCAATATCACGACTAACAGGTATAACAAAAGATGGATCGTTTATAATTTGGGTTTTTCGGGCCGGATTCTAGGGTGCCTCGGGGATCGGGACTGAATTTTAACACGTTTTTATGATGCGTCGGACAAAACCTTAACACGAGCTCACATTTTTGATGTCCCAATACCCGAACTAACACGTATAACAAATGATGGGTCGTTTAAATTTTGGGTTTTTCGGGCCATATTCTAGGGTGCCTCGGGTACCGGGACTGAATTTTAACACGTTTTTATGATGCGTCTAACGAAACCTTAACTCGAGCTGAGATTTTTGATGTCCCAATACCCCAACTAACACGTATAACAAATGATGGGTCGTTAAATTTTTGGGTTTTTCGGGCCGGATTCTAGGGTGCCTCGGGGACCGGGACTGAATTTTAACACGTTTTTTTGATGCGTCGGACAAAACCTTTACTCGAGCTCCGATTTTTAGATGTCCCAATATCACGATTAACACGTATAACAAATGATGGGTCGTTTATAATGTGGGTTTTTCGGGCCGGATTCTAGGGTGCCTCGGGGACCGGTGCAGAATTTTAACAAGTGTTTTTTGATGCGTCGGACAAAAATTTAACTCGAGCTCAGATTTCTTGATGTCCCAATATCACGACTAACACGTATAACAAATGATGTGTCGTTTATAATTTGGGTTTTTCGGGCCGGATTCTAGGGTGCCTCGGGACCGGGACTGAATTTTTAACACTTTTTTATGATGCATTGGACAAAACCTTAACTCGAGCTCAGATTTTTGGATTTCCCAATATCACGACTAACACGTATAACAAAAGATGGGTCGTTTATAATTTGGGTTTTTCGGACCGGATTCTAGGGTGCCTCGGGGACCGGGACTGAATTTTAACACTTTTTTATGATGCTTCGGACAAAACCATAACTTGAGCTCATATTTTTGATGTCCCAGTATCACGACTAACAGGTATAACAAATGATGGGTCGTTTATAATTTGGGTTTTTCGGGCTGGATTCTAGGGTGCCTCGGGGACCGGGACTGAATTTTAACACTTTTTTATGATGCGTCGGACAAAACCTTAACTCGAGCTCAGAATTTTGGATGTCCCAATATCACAACTAACACGTATAATGAATGATGGGTCGTTTATAATTTGGGTTTTTCGGGCCTGATTCTAGGGTGCCTCGGGGACCGGGACTGAATTTTAACGCGTTTTTATGATGCGTGGGACAAAACCTTAACTCGAGCTCACATTTTTGATGTCCCAATACCCGAACTAACACGTATAACAAATGATGGGTCGTTTAAATTTTGGGTTTTTCGGGCCGGATTCTAGGGTGCCTCGGGGACCGGGACTGAATTTTAACACGTTTTTATGATGCGTCGGACGAAACCTTAACTCGAGCTCAGATTTTTTATGTCCCAATACCCCAACTAACACGTATAACAAATGATGCGTCGTTAAATTTTTGGGTTTTTGGGGCCGGATTCTAGGGTGCCTCTGGGACCGGGACTGAATTTTTAACACGTTTTTTTGATGCGACAGACAAGACTTTAACTCGAGCTCCGATTTTTAGATGTCCCAATATCAAGACTAACACGTATAACAAATGATGGGTCGTTTATAATTTGGGTTTTTCGGGCAAGATTCTAGGGTGCCTGGGGGACCCGTGCACAATTTTAACAAGTGTTTTTTGGTGCGTCACACAAAACTTTAACTCGAGCTCAGATTTCTTGATGACCCAATATCACGATTAACACGTATAACAAATGATGGGTCGTTTATAATTTGGGTTTTTCGGGCCGGATTCTAGGGTGCCTCAGGGACCGGGACTGAATTTTAACACTTTTTTATGATGCTTCGGACAAAACCATAACTCGAGCTCATATTTTTGATGTCCCAGTATCATGACTAATACTTATAACAAATGATGTGTCGTTTATAATTTGGGTTTTTCGGGCCGGATTCTAGGGTGCCTCGGGGACCGGGACTGAATTTTAACACTTTTTTATCATGCGTCGGATAAAACCTTAACTCGAGCTCAGATTTTTGGAAGACCCAATATCACGATTAACACGTATAATGAATGATGGGTCGTTTATAATTTTGGTTTTTCAAGCCGGATTTTAGGGTGCCTCGGGGACCGGGACTGTATTTTAACACTTTTTTATGATGCGTTGGACAAAACCATAACTCGAGCTCAGATTTTTGGATTTCCCAATATCACGACTAACAAGTATAACAAAAGATGGATCGTTTATAATTTGGGTTTTTCGGGCCGGATTCTAGGGTGCCTCGGGGATCGGGACTGAATTTTAACACGTTTTTATGATGCGTCGGACAAAACCTTAACACGAGCTCACATTTTTGATGTCCCAATACCCGAACTAACACGTATAACAAATGATGGGTCGTTTAAATTTTGGGTTTTTCGGGCCATATTCTAGGGTGCCTCGGGGACCGGGACTGAATTTTAACACGTTTTTATGATGCGTCTAACGAAACCTTAACTCGAGCTCAGATTTTTGATGTCCCAATACCCCAACTAACACGTATAACAAATGATGGGTCGTTAAATTTTTGGGTTTTTCGGGCCGGATTCTAGGGTGCCTCGGGGACCGGGACTGAATTTTAACACTTTTATATGATGCGTCGGACAAAACCTTAACTCGATCTCAGATTTTTGGATGTCCCAATATCACGACTAACACGTATAACAAATGATGGATCGTTTATAATTTGGGTTTTTCGGGCCGGATTCTAGGGTGCCTCGGGGACCTGGACTGAATTTTAACACGTTTTTATGATGGTTCGGACATAACCATAACTCGAGCTCAGATTTTTGGATGTCCCAATATCACGACTAACACGTATAACAAATGATGGGTCGTTTATAATTTGGGTTTTTCGGGCCGGATTCTAGGGTGTCTTAGGGACCGGGACTGAATTTTAACACGTTTTTAAGATGCCTCGGACAAAACCTTAACTCGAGCTCACATTTTTGATTTCCCAATACCCGAACTAACACGTATAACAAATGATGGGTCGTTTAAATTTTCGGTTTTTCGGGCCAGATTCTAGGGTGCCTCGGGGACCGGGACTGAATTTTAACACGTTTTTATGATGCGTCGGACAAAACCTTAACTCGAGCTCAGATTTTTGATGTCCCAATACCCCAACTAACACGTATAACAAATGATGGGTCGTTTAAATTTTGGGTTTTTCGGGCCGGATTCTAGGGTGACTCGGGGACCGATGCTGAATTTTAACAAGTGTTTTTTGATGCGTCGGACAAAACTTTAACTAGAGCTCAGTTTTTTTGATGTCCCAATATCACGACTAACCCGTATAACAAATGATGGGTCGTTTATAATTTTAGTTTTTCGGGCCGGATTCAAGGGTGCCTCGGGGACCGGGACTGAATTTTAACACGTTTTTATGATGCTTCGGACAAAACCATAACTCGAGCTCATATTTTTGATATCCCAGTATCACGACTAAAACGTATAACAAATGATGGGTCGTTTATAATTTAAGTTTTTCGGGCCGGATTCTAGGGTGCCTCGGGGACCGGGACTGAATTTTAACACTTTTTTATGATGCGTCGGACAAAACCTTAACTCCAGCTCAGATTTTTGGATGTCCCAATATCACGACTAACACGTATAACAAATGATAGGTCGTTTATAATTTGGGTTTTTCGGGCCGGATTCTAGGGTGCCTCGGGGATCGGGACTGAATTTTAACACGTTTTTATGATGCTTCGGACAAAACCATAACTCGAGCTAATATTTTTGATGTCCCAGTATCACGACTAACACGTATAAAAAATGATGGGTCGTTTATAATTTTTGTTTTTCGGGCCGGATTCAAGGGTGCCTCGGGGACCGGGACTGAATTATAACTCGTTTTTATGATGCTTCGGACAAAACCATAACTCGAGCTTATATTTTTGATGTCCCAGTATCACGACTAACACGTATAACAAATGATGGGTCGTTTATAATTAGGGTTTTTCGGGCCGGATTCTAGGGTGCCTCGGGGACCGGGACTGGATTTTAACACGTTTTCTTGATGCGGCGGACAAGACCTTAACTCGAGCTCCGATTTTTAGATGTCCCAATATCACGACTAACATGTATAACAAATGATGGGTGGTTTATAATTTGGGTTTTTGGGCCGGATTCTAGGGTGCCTCGGTGACCGGGGCAGAATTTTAACAAGTGTTTTTTGATGCGTCGGCCAAAACTTTAACTCGAGCTCAGATTTCTTGATATCCCAATATCACGACTAACACGTATAACAAATGATGGGTCGTTTATAATTTGGTTTTTTCGGGCCGGATTCAAGGGTGCTTCGGGGACCGGGACTGAATTTTAACACGTTTTTATGATGCTTCGGACAAAACCATAACTCGAGCTCATATTTTTGATATCCCAGTATCACGACTAAAACGTATAACAAATGATGGGTCGTTTATAATTTAAGTTTTTCGGGCCGGATTCTAGGGTGCCTCGGGGACCGGGACTGAATTTTAACACTTTTTTATGATGCGTCGGACAAAACCTTAACTCCAGCTCATATTTTTGGATGTCCCAATATCACGACTAACACGTATAACAAATGATAGGTCGTTTATAATTTGGGTTTTTCGGGCCGGATTCTAGGGTGCCTCGGGGAGCGGGACTGAATTTTAACACGTTTTTATGATGCTTCGGACAAAACCATAACTCGAGCTAATATTTTTGATGTCCCAGTATCACGACTAACACGTATAAAAAATGATGGGTCGTTTATAATTTTTGTTTTTCGGGCCGGATTCAAGGGTGCCTCGGGGACCGGGACTGAATTATAACTCGTTTTTATGATGCTTCGGACAAAACCATAACTCGAGCTTATATTTTTGATGTCCCAGTATCATGACTATGACGTATAACAAATGATGGGTCGTTTATAATTTGGGTTTTTCGGGCCGGATTCTAGGGTGCCTCGGGGACCGGGACTGAATTTTAACACGTTTTCTTGATGCGGCGGACAAGACCTTAACTCGAGCTCCGATTTTTAGATGTCCCAATATCACGACTAACATGTATAACAAATGATGGGTGGTTTATAATTTGGGTTTTTGGGCCGGATTCTAGGGTGCCTCGGTGACCGGGGCAGAATTTTAACAAGTGTTTTTTGATGCGTCGGCCAAAACTTTAACTCGAGCTCAGATTTCTTGATATCCAAATATTACGACTAACACGTATAACAAAAGATGGGTCGTTTATAATTTGGGTTTTTCGGGCCGGATTCTAGGGTGCCTCGGGGACGGGGACTGAATTTTAATACGTTTTTGTGATGCGTCGGACAAAACCTTAACTCGAGCTCAGATTTTTGGATGTCCCAATATCACGACTAACACGTATAACAAATGATAGGTCGTTTATAATTTGGGTTTTTCGGGCCGGATTCTAGGGTGCCTCGGGGAGCGGGACTGAATTTTAACACGTTTTTATGATGCTTCGGACAAAACCATAACTCGAGCTCATATTTTTGGATGTACCAATATCACGACTAAAACGTATAACAAATGATGGGTCGTTTATAATTTAAGTTTTTCGGGCCGGATTCTAGGGTGCCACGGGGACCGGGACTGAATTTTAACACTTTTTTATGATGCGTCGGACAAAACCTTAACTCCAGCTCAGATTTTTGGATGTCCCAATATCACGACTAACACGTATAACAAATGATAGGTCGTTTATAATTTAGGTTTTTCGGGCCGGATTCTAGGGTGCCTCGGGGAGCGGGACTGAATTTTAACACGTTTTTATGATGCTTCGGAAAAAACCATAACACGAGCTAATATTTTTGATGTCCCAGTATCACGACTAACACGTATAAAAAATGATGGGTCGTTTATAATTTTTGTTTTTCGGGCCGGATTCAAGGGTGCCTCGGGGACCGGGACTGAATTATAACTCGTTTTTATGATGCTTCGGACAAAACCATAACTCGAGCTTATATTTTTGATGTCCCAGTATCACGACTAACACGTATAACAAATGATGGGTCGTTTATAATTTGGGTTTTTCGGGCCGGATTCTAGGGTGCCTCGGGGACCGGGACTGAATTTTAACACGTTTTCTTGATGCGGCGGACAAGACCTTAACTCGAGCTCCGATTTTTAGATGTCCCAATATCACGACTAACATGTATAACAAATGATGGGTGGTTTATAATTTGGGTTTTTGGGCCGGATTCTAGGGTGCCTCGGTGACCGGGGCAGAATTTTAACAAGTGTTTTTTGATGCGTCGGCCAAAACTTTAACTCGAGCTCAGATTTCTTGATATCCCAATATCACGACTAACACGTATAATAAATGATGGGTCGTTTATAATTTGGGTTTTTCGGACCGGATTCTAGGGTGCCTTGGGGATCGGGACTGAATTTTAACACGTTTTTAAGATGCCTCGGGGACGGGGACTGAATTTTAATACGTTTTTGTGATGCGTCGGACAAAACCTTAACTCGAGCTCAGATTTTTGGATGTCCCAATATCACGACTAACACGTATAACAAAAGATAGGTCGTTTATAATTTGGGTTTTTCGGGCCGGATTCTAGGGTGCCTCGGGGACCGGGACTGAATTTTAACATGTTTTTATGATGCTTCGGACAAAACCATAACTCGAGCTAAATTTTTGATGTCCCAGTATCACGACTAACACGTATAACAAATGATGGGTCGTTTATAATTTTTGTTTTTCGGGCCGGATTCAAGGGTGCCTCGGGGACCGGGACTGAATTATAACTCGTTTTTATGATGCTTCGGACAAAACCATAACTCGAGCTTATATTTTTGATGTCCCAGTATCACGAGTAACACGTATAACAAATGATGGGTCGTTTATAATTTGGGTTTTTCTGGCCGGATTCTGAGGTGCCTCGGGGACCAGGACTAAATTTTAACACGTTTTTTTGATGCGACGGACAAGACTTTAACTCGAGCTCCAATTTTTAGATGTCCCAATATCACGACTAACACGTATAACAAATGGTGGGTGGTTTATAATTTGGGTTTTTTGGCCGGATTCTAGGGTGCCTCGGTGACCGGTGCAGAATTTTAACAAGTGTTTTTTGATGCGTCGGACAAAACTTTAACTCGAGCTCAGATTTCTTAATGTCCCAATATCACGACTAACAGGTATAACAAATGATGGGTCGTTTATAATTTGGGTTTTTCGGGCCGGATTCTAGGGTGCCTCGGGGACCGGGACTGAATTTTAACACTTTTTTATGATGCGTCGGACAAAACCTTAAGTCGAGCTCAGATTTTTGGATGTCCCAATATCACGACTAACACGTATAACAAATCATGGGTCGTTTATAATTTGGGTTTTTCGGGCCTCGTTCTAGGGTGCCTCATGGACCAGGACTGAATTTTAACACGTTTTTATGATGGTTCGGACAAAACCATAACTCGAGATCAGATTTTTGGATGTCCCAATATCACGACTAACACGTATAACAATTGATGGGTCGTTTATAATTTGGGTTTTTCGGGCCGGATTCTAGGGTGCGTAGGGGACCGGGACTGAATTTTAACACGTTTTTATGATGCTTCGGACAAAACCATAACTCGAGCTCATATTTTTGATGTCCCAGTATCACGACTAACAGGTATAACAAATGATGGGTCGTTTATAATTTGGGTTTTTGGAGCCGGATTCTAGGGTGCCTCGGGGACCGGGACTGAATTTTAACACTTTTTTATGATGCGTCGGACAAAACCTTAACTCGAGCTCACATTTTTGATGTCCCAATACCCGAACTAACACGTATAACAAATGATGGGTCGTTTATAATTTGGGTTTTTCGGGCCGGATTCTAGGGTGCGTCGGGGACCGGGACTGAATTTTAACACTTTTTTATGATGATTCGGACAAAACCATAACTGGAGCTCATATTTTTGATGTCCCAGTATCACGACTAACAGGTATAACAAATGATGTGTTGTTTATAATTTGGGTTTTTCGGGCCAGATTCTAGGGTGCCTCGGGGACCGGGACTGAATTTTAACACTTCTTTATGATGCGTCGGACAAAACCTTAACTCGAGCTCAGATTTTTGGATGTCCCAATATCACGACTAACACGTATAACAACTGATAGGTCGTTTATAATTTGGGTTTTTCGGGCCGGATTCTAGGGTGCCTCGGGGAGCGGGACTGAATTTTAACACGTTTTTATGATGCTTCGGATAAAACCATAACTCGAGCTAATATTTTTGATGTCCCAGTATCACGACTAACACGTATAACAAATGATGGGTCGTTTATAATTTTTGTTTTTCGGACCGGATTCAAGGGTGCCTCGGGGACCGGGACTGAATTTTAACTCGTTTTTATGATGCTTCGGACAAAACCATAACTCGAGCTTATATTTTTGATGTCCCAGTGTCACGACTAACACGTATAACAAATGATGGGTCGTTTATAATTTGGGTTTTTCGGGCCGGATTCTAGGGTGCCTCGGGGACCGGGATTGAATTTTAACACGTTTTTTTGATGCGACGGACAAGACTTTAACTCGAGCTCCGATTTTTAGATGTCCCAATATCACGACTAACACGTATAACAAATGATGGGTGGTTTATAATTTGGGTTTTTGGGCCGGATTCTAGGGTGCCTCGGTGACCGGTGCAGAATTTTAACAAGTGTTTTTTGATGCGTCGGACAAAACTTTAACTCGAGTTCAGATTTCTTAATGTCCCAATATCACGACTAACACGTATAACAAATGATGGATCATTTATAATTTGGGTTTTTCGGGCCGGATTCTAGGGTGCCTCGGGGACCGGGACTGAATGTTAACACTTTTTTATGATGCTTCGGACAAAACCATAACTCGAGCTCATATTTTTGATGTCCCAGTATCACGGCTAACAGGTATAACAAATGATGGGTCGTTTATAATTTGAGTTTTTCGGGCCGGATTCTAGGGTGCCTCGGGGACCGGGATTGAATTTTAACACTTTTTTATGATGCGTCGGACAAAACCTTAAGTCGAGCT
Source organism: Euphorbia peplus (assembly GCA_028411795.1). Classification (NCBI taxonomy): domain Eukaryota; kingdom Viridiplantae; phylum Streptophyta; class Magnoliopsida; order Malpighiales; family Euphorbiaceae; genus Euphorbia; species Euphorbia peplus. The sequence continues at coordinate 103,127 of CP110843.1, forward strand.
CAGATTTTTGGATGTCCCAATATTACGACTACCACGTATAACAAATCATGGGTCGTTTATAATTTGGGTTTTTCGGGCCTGGTTCTAGGGTGCCTCGGGGACCGGGACTGAATTTTAACACGTTTTTATGATAGTTCGGACAAAACCATAACTCGAGATCAGATTTTTGGATGTCCCAATATCACGACTAACACGTATAACAAATGATGGGTCGTTTGTAATTTGGGTTTTTCGGGCCGGATTCTAGGGTGCGTCGGGGACCGGGACTGAATTTTAACACGTTTTTATGATGCTTCGGACAAAACCATAACTCGAGCTCATATTTTTGATGTCCCAGTATCACGACTAACACGTATAACAAATGATGGGTCGTTTATAATTTGGGTTTTTCGGGCCGGATTCTAGGGTGCGTCGGGGACGGGGACTGAATTTTAACACTTTTTTATTATGCTTCGGACAAAACCAGAACTGGAGCACATATTTTTGATGTCCCAGTATCACGACTAACAGGTATAACAAATGATGGGTCGTTTACAATTTGGGTTTTTCGGGCCGGATTCTAAAGTGCCTCGGGGACCCGGACTGAATTTTAACACTTTTTTATGATGTGTCGGACAAAACCTTAACTCGAGCTCACATTTTTGATGTCCCAATACCCGAACTAACACGTATAACAAATGATGGGTCATTTAAATTTTCGGTTTTTCGGGCCAGATTCTAGGGTGCCTCGGGGACCGGGACTGAATTTTAACACGTTTTTATGATGCGTCGGACAAAACCTTAACTCGAGCTCAGATTTTTGATGTCCCAGTATCACGTCTAACACGTATAACAAATGATGGGTAGTTAATAATTTCGGGTTTTCGGGCCGGATTCTAGGGTGCCTCGGAGACCGGGACTGAATTTTAACACTTTTTTATGATGCGTCAGACAAAACCTTAACTCGAGCTCAGGTTTTTGGATGTCCCAATATCACGACTAACACGTATAACAAATGATGGGTCGTTTATAATTTGGGTTTTTCGGGCCGGATTCTAAGGTGCCTCGGGGACCGGGATTGAATTTTAACACGTTTTTATGATGCGTCGGACCAAACCTGAACTCGAGCTTACATTTTTGATGTCCCAATACCCGAACTAACACGTCTAACAAATTATGGGTCGTTTAAATTCTCGTTTTTTCGGGCCAGATTCTGGAGTTTCTCGGGGACCGGGACTGAATTTTAACGCGTTTTTATGATTCGTCGGACAAAACCTTAACTCGAGCTCAGATTTTTGATGTCCCAATACCCCAACTAACACGTATAACAAATTATGGGTCGTTTAAATTCTCAGTTTTTCGGGCCAGATTCTAGAGTGCCTCGGGGACCGGGCCTGAATTTTAACCCTTTTTTATGATGCGTCGGACAAAACCTTAACTCGAGCTCAGATTTTTGATGTCCCATTACCCGAACTAACACGTATAACAAATGATGGGTCGTTTAAATTTTGGGTTTTTCGGGCCGGATTCTAGGGTGACTCGGGGACCAAGACTGAATTTTAACACGTTTTTATGATTCTTCGGACAAAACCATAACTCGAGCTCATATTTTTGATGTCCCAGTATCACGAGTATCACGTATAACAAATGATGGGTCGTTTATAATTTGGGTTTTTCGGGCCGGATTCTAGGGTGCCTCGGGGACCGGGCCTGAATTTTAACCCTTTTTTATGATGCGTCGGACAAAACCTTAAGTCGAGCTCAGATTTTTGGATGTCCCAATATCACGACTAACACGTATAACAAATGATAGGTCGTTTATAATTTGGGTTTTTCGGGCCGGATTCTAGGGTGCCTCGGGGAGCGGGACTGAATTTTAACACGTTTTTATGATGCTTCGGACAAAACTATAACTCGAGCTAATTTTTTTGATGTCCCAGTATCACGACTAATACGTATAACAAATGATGGGTCGTTTATAATTTTGGTTTTTCGGGCCGGATTCAAGGGTGCGTCGGGGACCGGGACTCAATTATAACTCGTTTTTATGATGCTTCGGACCAAACCATAACTCGAGCTTATATTTTTGATGTCCCGGTATCAGGACTAACACGTATAACAAATGATGGGTCGTTTATAATTTGGGTTTTTCGGGACGGATTCTAGGGTGCCTCCGGGACCGGGACTGAATTTTAACACGTTTTTTTGATGCGACGGACAAGACTTTAACTAGAGCTCCGATTTTTAGATGTCCCAATATCACGATTAACACGTATAACAAATGATGTGTCGTTTACAATTTGGGTTTTTCGGGCCGGATTCTAGGGTGCCTCGGGGACCGGTGCAGAATTTTAACAAGTGTTTTTGATGCGTCGGACAAAACTTTAACTCGAGCTCAGATTTCTTGATGTCCCATTATCACGACTAACACGTATAACAAATAATGGGTCGTTTATAATTTGGGTTTTTCGGGCCGGATTCTAGGGTGTCCCGGGGACCGGGACTGAATTTTAACACGTTTTTATGATGCGTCGGACAAAACCTTAACTCGAGCTCAGATTTTTGATGTCCCATTACCCGAACTAACATGTATAACAAATGATGGGTCGTTTAAATTTTGGGTTTTTCGGGCCGAATTCTAGGGTGCCTCGGGGATCGGGACTGAATTTTAACACGTTTTTATGCTGCGTCGGACGAAACCTTAACTCGAGCTCATATTTTTGATGTCCCAGTATCACGACTAACACGTATAACAAATGATGGGTCGTTTATAATTTGGGTTTTTCGAGCCGGATTCTAGGGTGCCTCGATGACAGGGACTGAATTTTAACACGTTTTTATGATGCTTCGGACAAAACCTTAACTCGAGCTCAGGTTTTTGGATGTCCCAATATCACGACTAACACGTATAACAAATGATGGGTCGTTTATAATTTGGGTTTTTCGGGCCGGATTCTAGGGTGCCTCGGGGACCGGGATTGAATTTTAACACGTTTTTATGATGCGTCGGACAAAACCTGAACTCGAGCTCACATTTTTGATGTCCCAATAACCGAACTAACACGTATAAGAAATTATGGGTCGTTTAAATTCTCGGTTTTTCGGGCCAGATTCTAGAGTGCCTCGGGGACCGGGACTGAATTTTAACGCGTTTTTATGATGCGTCGGACAAAACCTTAACTCGAGCTCAGATTTTTGATGTCCCAATACCCCAACTAACACGTATAACAAATGATGGGTCGTTTAAATTTTGGGTTTTTCGAGCCGGATTCTAGGGTGCCTCGAGGACCGGGACTGAATTTTAACACGTTTTTTTCATGCGACGGACATGACATTAACTCGAGCTCCGATTTTTAGATGTCCCAATATCACGACTAGCACGTATAACAAATGATATGTCGTACACAATTTGGGTTATCGGGCCGGATTCTAGGGTGCCTCGGGGACCGGTGCAGAATTTTAACAAGTGTTTTTTGATGCGTCGGACAAAACTTTAACTCGAGCTGAGATTTCTGAATGTCCCAGTACCACGACTAACACGTATAACAAATGATAGGTCGTTTATAATTTGGGTTTTTCGGGCCGGATTCTAGGGTGCCTCGGGGACCGGGACTGAATTTTAACAAGTTTTTTTGATGCGACGGACAAGACTTTAACTCGAGCTCCGATTTTTAGATGTCCCAATATCACGACTAACACGTATAACAAATGATGGGTCGTTTATAATTTGTGTTTTTGGGCCAGATTCTAGGGTGCGTCGTGGACCGGTGCAGAATTTTAACAAGTGTTTTTTGATGTGTCCGACAAAACTTTAACTCGAGCTCAGATTTCTTGATGTCCCAATATCACGACTAACACGTATAACAAATGATGGGTCGTTTATAATTTGGGTTTTTCGGGCCGGATTCTAGGGTGCCTCGGCGACAGGGACTGAATTTTAACACGTTTTTATGATGCTTCGGACAAAACCATAACTCGAGCTCATATTTTTGATGTCCCAGTATCACGTCTAACACGTATAACAAATGATGGGTCGTTAATAATTTCGGGTTTTCGGGCCGCATTCTAGGGTGCCTCGGAGACCGGGACTGAATTTTAACACTTTTTTATGATGCGTCAGACAAAACCTTAACTCGAGCTCAGGTTTTTGGATGTCCCAATATTACGACTAACACGTATAACAAATTATGGGTCGTTTTTATGATTCTTCGGACAAAACCATAACTCGAGCTCATATTTTTGATGTCCCAGTATCACGAGTATCACGTATAACAAATGATGGGTCGTTTATAATTTGGGTTTTTCGGGCCGGATTCTAGGGTGCCTCGGGGACCGGGCCTGAATTTTAACCCTTTTTTATGATGCGTCGGACAAAACCTTAAGTCGAGCTCAGATTTTTGGATATCCCAATATCACGACTAACACGTATAACAAATGATAGGTCGTTTATAATTTGGGTTTTTCGGGCCGGATTCTAGGGTGCCTCGGGGAGCGGGACTGAATTTTAACACGTTTTTATGATGCTTCGGACAAAACTATAACTCGAGCTAATTTTTTTGATGTCCCAGTATCACGACTAATACGTATAACAAATGATGGGTCGTTTATAATTTTGGTTTTTCGGGCCGGATTCAAGGGTGCGTCGGGGACCGGGACTGAATTATAACTCGTTTTTATGATGCTTCGGACCAAACCATAACTCGAGCTTATATTTTTGATGTCCCGGTATCACGACTAACACGTATAACAAATGATGGGTCGTTTATAATTTGGGTTTTTCGGGACGGATTCTAGGGTGCCTCGGGGACCGGGACTGAATTTTAACACGTTTTTTTGATGCGACGGACAAGACTTTAACTAGAGCTCCGATTTTTAGATGTCCCAATATCACGATTATAACGTATAACAAATGATGTGTCGTTTACAATTTGGGTTTTTCGGGCCGGATTCTAGGGTGCCTCGGGGACCGGTGCAGAATTTTAACAAGTGTTTTTGATGCGTCGGACAAAACTTTAACTCGAGCTCAGATTTCTTGATGTCCCAATATCACGACTAACACGTATAACAAATAATGGGTCGTTTATAATTTGGGTTTTTCGGGCCGGATTCTAGGGTGTCTCGGGGACCGGGACTGAATTTTAACACGTTTTTATGATGCGTCGGACAAAACCTTAACTCGAGCTCAGATTTTTGATGTCCCATTACCCGAACTAACATGTATAACAAATGATGGGTCGTTTAAATTTTGGGTTTTCCGGGCCGAATTCTAGGGTGCCTCGGGGATCGGGACTGAATTTTAACACGTTTTTATGCTGCGTCGGACGAAACCTTAACTCGAGCTCATATTTTTGATGTCCCAGTATCACGACTAACACGTATAACAAATGATGGGTCGTTTATAATTTGGGTTTTTCGAGCCGGATTCTAGGGTGCCTCGAGGACCAGGACTGAATTTTAACACGTTTTTTGCATGCGACGGACATGACATTAACTCGAGCTCCGATTTTTAGATGTCCCAATATCACGACTAACACGTATAACAAATGATGTGTCGTTTACAATTTCGGTTTTCGGGCCGGATTCTAAGGTGCCTCGGAGACCGGGACTGAATTTTAACACTTTTTTATGATGCGTCAGACAAAACCTTAACTCGAGCTCAGGTTTTTGGATGTCCCAATATCACGACTAACACGTATAACAAATGATGGGTCGTTTATAATTTGGGTTTTTCGGGCCGGATTCTAGGGTGCCTCGGGGACCGGGATTGAATTTTAACACGTTTTTATGATGCGTCGGACAAAACCTGAACTCGAGCTCACATTTTTGATGTCCCAATAACCGAACTAACACGTATAAGAAATTATGGGTCGTTTAAATTCTCGGTTTTTCGGGCCAGATTCTAGAGTGCCTCGGGGACCGGGACTGAATTTTAACGCGTTTTTATGATGCGTCGGACAAAACCTTAACTCGAGCTCAGATTTTTTATGTCCCAATACCCCAACTAACACGTATAACAAATGATGGGTCGTTTAAATTTTGGGTTTTTCGAGCCGGATTCTAGGGTGCCTCGAGGACCGGGACTGAATTTTAACACGTTTTTTTCATGCGACGGACATGACATTAACTCGAGCTCCGATTTTTAGATGTCCCAATATCACGACTAGCACGTATAACAAATGATGTGTCGTACACAATTTGGGTTTTCGGGCCGGATTCTAGGGTGCCTCGGGGACCGGTGCAGAATTTTAACAAGTGTTTTTTGATGCGTCGGACAAAACTTTAACTCGAGCTGAGATTTCTGAATGTCCCAGTATCACGACTAACACGTATAACAAATGATAGGTCGTTTATAATTTGGGTTTTTCGGGCCGGATTCTAGGGTGCCTCGGGGACCGGGACTGAATTTTAACAAGTTTTTTTGATGCGACGGACAAGACTTTAACTCGAGCTCCGATTTTTAGATGTCCCAATATCACGACTAACACGTATAACAAATGATGGGTCGTTTATAATTTGGGTTTTTGGGCCAGATTCTAGGGTGCGTCGGGGACCGGTGCAGAATTTTAACAAGTGTTTTTTTATGCGTCGGACAAAACTTTAACTCGAGCTCAGATTTCTTGATGTCCCAATATCACGACTAACACGTATAACAAATGATGGGTCGTTTATAATTTGGGTTTTTCGGGCCGGATTCTAGGGTGCCTCGGTGACAGGGACTGAATTTTAACACGTTTTTATGATGCTTCGGACAAAACCATAACTCGAGCTCATATTTTTGATGTCCCAGTATCACGTCTAACACGTATAACAAATGATGGGTCGTTAATAATTTCGGGTTTTCGGGCCGCATTCTAGGGTGCCTCGGAGACCGGGACTGAATTTTAACACTTTTTTATGATGCGTCAGACAAAACCTTAACTCGAGCTCAGGTTTTTGGATGTCCCAATATTACGACTAACACGTATAACAAATTATGGGTCGTTTATAATTTGGGTTTTTCGGGCCGGATTCTAGGGTGCCTCGGGGACCGGGATTGAATTTTAACACGTTTTTATGATGCGTCGGACAAAACCTGAACTCGAGCTCACATTTTTGATGTCCCAATAACCGAACTAACACGTATAAGAAATTATGGGTCGTTTAAATTCTCGGTTTTTCGGGCCAGATTCTAGACTGCCTCGGGGACCGGGACTGAATTTTAACGCGTTTTTATGATGCGTCGGACAAAACCTTAACTCGAGCTCAGATTTTTGATGTCCCAATACCCCAACTAACATGTATAACAAATGATGGGTCGTTTAAATTGGGTTTTTCGGGCCGGATTCTAGGGTGTCTCGGGGACCGGGACTGAATTTTAACACGTTTTTATGATGCTTCGGACAAAACTATAACTCGAGCTCATATTTTTTATGTCTCAGTATCACAACTAACACGTATAAAAAATGATGGGTTGTTTATAATTTGGGTTTTTCAGGCCGGATTCTAGGGTGCCTCGGGGACCGGGACTGAATTTTAACACGTTTTTATGATGCGTCGGACAAAACCTTAACTCGAGCTCAGATTTTTGATGTCCCATTACCCGAACTAACACGTATAACAAATGATGGGTCGTTTAAATTTTGGGTTTTTCGGGCCGGATTCTAGGGTGCCTCGGGGATCGGGACTGAATTTTAACACGTTTTTATGCTGCGTCGGACGAAACCTTAACTCGAGCTCATATTTTTGATGTCCCAGTATCACGACTAACACGTATAACAAATGATGGGTCGTTTATAATTTGGGTTTTTCGAGCCGGATTCTAGGGTGCCTCGAGGACCAGGACTGAATTTTAACACGTTTTTTGCATGCGACGGACATGACATTAACTCGAGCTCCGATTTTTAGATGTCCCAATATCACGACTAACACGTATAACAAATGATGTGTCGTTTACAATTTGGGTTTTCGGGCCGGATTCTAGGGTGCCTCGGAGACCGGGACTGAATTTTAACACTTTTTTATGATGCGTCAGACAAAACCTTAACTCGAGCTCAGGTTTTTGGATGTCCCAATATCACGACTAACACGTATAACAAATGATGGGTCGTTTATAATTTGGGTTTTTCGGGCCGGATTCTAGGGTGCCTCGGGGACCGGGATTGAATTTTAACACGTTTTTATGATGCGTCGGACAAAACCTGAACTCGAGCTCACATTTTTGATGTCCCAATAACCGAACTAACACGTATAAGAAATTATGGGTCGTTTAAATTCTCGGTTTTTCGGGCCAGATTCTAGAGTGCCTCGGGGACCGGGACTGAATTTTAACGCGTTTTTATGATGCGTCGGACAAAACCTTAACTCGAGCTCAGATTTTTGATGTCCCAATACCCCAACTAACACGTATAACAAATGATGGGTCGTTTAAATTTTGGGTTTTTCGAGCCGGATTCTAGGGTGCCTCGAGGACCGGGACTGAATTTTAACACGTTTTTTTCATGCGACGGACATGACATTAACTCGAGCTCCGATTTTTAGATGTCCCAATATCACGACTAGCACGTATAACAAATGATGTGTCGTACACAATTTGGGTTTTCGGGCCGGATTCTAGGGTGCCTCGGGGACCGGTGCAGAATTTTAACAAGTGTTTTTTGATGCGTCGGACAAAACTTTAACTCGAGCTGAGATTTCTGAATGTCCCAGTATCACGACTAACACGTATAACAAATGATAGGTCGTTTATAATTTGGGTTTTTCGGGACGGATTCTAGGGTGCCTCGGGGACCGGGACTGAATTTTAACAAGTTTTTTTGATGCGACGGACAAGACTTTAACTCGAGCTCCGATTTTTAGATGTCCCAATATCACGACTAACACGTATAACAAATGATGGGTCGTTTATAATTTGGGTTTTTGGGCCAGATTCTAGGGTGCGTCGGGGACCGGTGCAGAATTTTAACAAGTGTTTTTTGATGCGTCGGACAAAACTTTAACTCGAGCTCAGATTTCTTGATGTCCCAATATCACGACTAACACGTATAACAAATGATGGGTCGTTTATAATTTGGGTTTTTCGGGCCGGATTCTAGGGTGCCTCGGTGACAGGGACTGAATTTTAACACGTTTTTATGATGCTTCGGACAAAACCATAACTCGAGCTCATATTTTTGATGTCCCAGTATCACGTCTAACACGTATAACAAATGATGGGTCGTTAATAATTTCGGGTTTTCGGGCCGCATTCTAGGGTGCCTCGGAGACCGGGACTGAATTTTAACACTTTTTTATGATGCGTCAGACAAAACCTTAACTCGAGCTCAGGTTTTTGGATGTCCCAATATTACGACTAACACGTATAACAAATTATGGGTCGTTTATAATTTGGGTTTTTCGGGCCGGATTCTAGGGTGCCTCGGGGACCGGGATTGAATTTTAACACGTTTTTATGATGCGTCGGACAAAACCTGAACTCGAGCTCACATTTTTGATGTCCCAATAACCGAACTAACACGTATAAGAAATTATGGGTCGTTTAAATTCTCGGTTTTTCGGGCCAGATTCTAGACTGCCTCGGGGACCGGGACTGAATTTTAACGCGTTTTTATGATGCGTCGGACAAAACCTTAACTCGAGCTCAGATTTTTGATGTCCCAATACCCCAACTAACATGTATAACAAATGATGGGTCGTTTAAATTGGGTTTTTCGGGCCGGATTCTAGGGTGTCTCGGGGACCTGGACTGAATTTTAACACGTTTTTATGATGCTTCGGACAAAACTATAACTCGAGCTCATATTTTTTATGTCTCAGTATCACAACTAACACGTATAAAAAATGATGGGTTGTTTATAATTTGGGTTTTTCAGGCCGGATTCTAGGGTGTCTCGGGGACCGGGACTGAATTTTAACACGTTTTTATGATGCGTCGGACAAAACCTTAACTCGAGCTCAGATTTTTGATGTCCCATTACCCGAACTAACACGTATAACAAATGATGGGTCGTTTAAATTTTGGGTTTTTCGGGCCGGATTCTAGGGTGCCTCGGGGAGCGGGACTGAATTTTAACACGTTTTCATGATGATTCGGACAAAACCATAACTCGAGCTCATATTTTTGATGTCCCAATATCACGTATAACAAATGATGGGTCGTTTATAATTTGGGTTTTTCGGGCCGGATTCTTAGGTGCCTCGGGGACCGGGATTGAATTTTAACAAGTGTTTTTATGATGCGTCGGACAAAACTTTAACTCGAGCTCAGATTTTTTGATGTCCCAATATCACGACTAACACGTATAACAAATGATGGGTCGTTTATAATTTTGGTTTTTCGGGCCGGATTCAAGGGTACCTCGGGGACCAGGACTGAATTTTAACACGTTTTTAAGATTCTTCGGAAAAAACCATAACTCGAGATAATTTTTTTGACGTCCCAGTATCACGACTAACACGTATAACAAATGATGGGTCGTTTATAATTTTGGAATTTCAGGCCGGTTTCAAGGGTGCGTCGGGGACCGGGACTGAATTATAACTCGTTTTTATGATGCTTCGGACAAAACCATAACTCGAGGTTATATTTTTGATGTCCCAGTATAACGACTAACACGTATAACAAAAGATGGGTCGTTTGTAATTTGGGTTTTTCGGGACGGATTCTAGGGTGCCTCGGGGACCGGGACTGAATTTTAACACATTTTTTTGATGCGACGGACAAGACTTTAACTAGAGCTCCGATTTTTAGATGTCCCAATATCACGACTAACACGTATAACAAATGATGTGTCGTTTACAATTTCGGTTTTTCGGGCCGGATTCTAGGGTGCCTCGGGGACCGGTGCAGAATTTTAACAAGCGTTTTTTGATGCGTCGGACAAAAATTTAACTCGAGCTCAGATTTCTTTATGTCCCAATATCACGACTAACACGTATGACAAATGATGGGTCGTTTATAATTTGGGTTTTTCGGGCCGGATTCTAGGGTGTCTCGGGGACCGGGCCTGAATTTTAACACGTTTTTATGATGCGTCGGACAAAACCTTAACTCGAGCTCAAATTTTTTATGTCCGATTACCCGAACTAACATGTATAACAAATGATGGGTCGTTTAAATTTTGGTTTTTCGGGCCGGATTCTAGGGTGCCACGGGGACCGGGACTGAATTTTAACACGTTTTTATTCTGCGTCGGACGAAACCTTAACTCGAGCTCATATTTTTGATGTCCCGGTATCACGACTAACACGTATAACAAATGATGGGTCGTTTATAATTTGGGTTTTTCGGGACGGATTCTAGGGTGCCTCGGGGACCGGGACTGAATTTTAACATGTTTTTTTTTATGCGATGGACAAGACTTTAACTAGAGCTCCGATTTTTAGATGTCCCAATATCACGACTAACACGTATAACAAATGATGTGTCGTTTACAATTTGGGTTTTTCGGGCCGGATTCTAGGGTGCCTCGCGGACCGGTGCAGAATTGCAACAAGTGTTTTTTGATGTGTCGGACAAAACTTTAACTCGAGCTCAGATTTTTTGATGTCCCAATATCACGACTAACACGTATAACAAATGATGGGTCGTTTATAATTTTGGTTTTTCAGGCCGGATTCAAGGGTGCCTCGGGGACCGGGACTGAATTTTAACACGTTTTTATGATGCTTCGGACAAAACCATAACTCGAGCTCATATTTTTGATGTCCCAGTATCACGAGTATCACGTATAACAAATGATGGGTCGTTTATAATTTGGGTTTTTCGGGTCGGATTCTAGGGTGCCTCGGGGACTGGGATTGAATTTTAACACGTTTTTATGATGCGTCGGACAAAACCTGAACTCGAGCTCACATTTTTTATGTGCCAATAACCGAACTAACACGTATAAGAAATTATGGGTCGTTTAAATTCTCGGTTTTTCGGGCCAGATTCTAGAGTGCCTCGGGGACCGGGACTGAATTTTAACGCGTTTTTATGATGCGTCGGACAAAACCTTAACTCGAGCTCAGATTTTTGATGTCCCAATACCCAGACTAACATGTATAACAAATGATGGGTCGTTTAAATTAGGTTTTTCGGGCCGGATTCTAGGGTGTCTCGGGGACCGGGACTGAATTTTAACACGTTTTTATGATGCTTCGGACAAAACTATAACTCGAGCTCATATTTTTTATGTCTCAGTATCACAACTAACACGTATAAAAAATGATGGGTTGTTTATAATTTGGGTTTTTCAGGCCGGATTCTAGGGTGCCTCGGGGACCGGGACTGAATTTTAACACGTTTTTATGATGCGTCGGACAAAACCTTAACTCGAGCTCAGATTTTTGATGTCCCATTACCCGAACTAACACGTATAACAAATGATGGGTCGTTTAAATTTTGGGTTTTTCGGGCCGGATTCTAGGGTGCCTCGGGGACCGGTGCTGAATTTTAACAAGTGTTTTTTGATGCGTCGCACAAAAATTTAACTCGAGCTCAGATTTTTTGATGTCCCAATATCACGACTAACACGTATAACAAATGATGGGTCGTTTATCATTTTGGTTTTTCGGGCCGGATTCAAGGCTGCCTCGGGGAGCGGGACCGAATTTTAACACGTTTTCATGATGATGCGGACAAAACCATAACTCGAGCTCATATTTTTGATGTCCCAGTATCACGTATAACAAATGATGGGTCGTTTATAATTTGGGTTTTTCGGGCCGGATTCTAAGGTGCCTCGGGGACCGGGATTGAATTTTAACAAGTGTTTTTATGATGCGTCGGACAAAACTTTAACTCGAGCTCAGATTTTTTGATGTCCCAATATCACGACTAACACGTATAACAAATGATGGGTCGTTTATAATTTTGGTTTTTCGGGCCGGATTCAAGGGTACCTCGGGGACCAGGACTGAATTTTAACACGTTTTTATGATTCTTCGGAAAAAACCATAACTCGAGATAATTTTTTTGACGTCCCAGTATCACGACTAACACGTATAACAAATGATGGGTCGTTTATAATTTTGGAATTTCAGGCCGGTTTCAAGGGTGCGTCGGGGACCGGGACTGAATTATAACTCGTTTTTATGATGCTTCGGACAAAACCATAACTCGAGGTTATATTTTTGATGTCCCAGTATAACGACTAACACGTATAACAAATGATGGGTCGTTTGTAATTTGGGTTTTTCGGGACGGATTCTAGGGTGCCTCGGGGACCGGGACTGAATTTTAACACGTTTTTTTGATGCGACGGACAAGACTTTAACTAGAGCTCCGATTTTTAGATGTCCCAATATCACAACTAACACGTATAACAAATGATGTGTCGTTTACAATTTCGGTTTTTCGGGCCGGATTCTAGGGTGCCTCGGGGACCGGTGCAGAATTTTAACAAGCGTTTTTTGATGCGTCGGACAAAACTTTAACTCGAGCTCAGATTTCTTTATGTCCCAATATCACGACTAACACGTATAACAAATGATGGGTCGTTTATAATTTGGGTTTTTCGGGCCGGATTCTAGGGTGTCTCGGGGACCGGGCCTGAATTTTAACACGTTTTTATTCTGCGTCGGACGAAACCTTAACTCGAGCTCATATTTTTGATGTCCCGGTATCACGACTAACACGTATAACAAATGATGGGTCGTTTATAATTTGGGCTTTTCGGGACGGATTCTAGGGTGCCTCGGGGACCGGGACTGAATTTTAACACGTTTTTTTTATGCGACGGACAAGACTTTAACTAGAGCTCCGATTTTTAGATGTCCCAATATCACGACTAACACGTATAACAAATGATGTGTCGTTTACAATTTGGGTTTTTCGGGCCGGATTCTAGGGTGCCTCGGGGACCGGTGCAGAATTTTAACAAGTGTTTTTTGATGCGTCGGACAAAACTTTAACTCGAGCTCAGATTTCTTGATGTCCCAATATCACGACTAACACGTATAACAAATGATTGGTCGTTTATAATTTGGGTTTTTCGGGCCGGATTCTAGGGTGTCTCGGGGACCGGGACTGAATTTTAACACGTTTTTATGATGCGTCGGACAAAACCTTAACTCGAGCTCAGATTTTTGATGTCCCATTACCCGAACTAACATGTATAACAAATGATGGGTCGTTTAAATTTTGGGTTTTTCGGGCCGGATTCTAGGGTGCCTCGGGGACCGGGACTGAATTTTAACACGTTTTTATTCTGCGTCGGACGAAACCTTAACTCGAGCTCATATTTTTGATGTCCCGGTATCACGACTAACACTTATAACAAATGATGGGTCGTTTATAATTTGGGTTTTTCGGGACGGATTCTAAGGTGCCTCGGGGACCGGGACTGAATTTTAACACGTTTTTTTTATGCGACGGACAAGACTTTAACTAGAGCTCCGATTTTTAGATGTCCCAATATCACGACTAACACGTATAACAAATGATGTGTCGTTTACAATTTGGGTTTTTCGGGCCGGATTCTAGGGTGCCTCGGGGACCGGTGCAGAATTTTAACAAGTGTTTTTTTATGCGTCGGACAAAACTTTAACTCGAGCTCAGATTTTTTGATGTCCCAATATCACGACTAACACGTATAACAAATGATGGGCCGTTTATAATTTTGGTTTTTCGGGCCGGATTCAAGGGTGCCTCGGGGACCGGGACTGAATTTTAACACGTTTTTATGATGCTTCGGACAAAACCATAACTCGAGCTCATATTTTTGATGTCCCAGTATCACGAGTATCACGTATAACAAATGATGGGTCGTTTATAATTTGGTTTTTCGTGCCGGATTCTAGGGTGCCTCGGGGACCGGGATTGAATTTTAACACGTTTTTATGATGCGTCGGACAAAACCTGAACTCGAGCTCACATTTTTGATGTCCCAATAACCGAACTAACACGTATAAGAAATTATGGGTCGTTTAAATTCTCGGTTTTTCGGGCCAGATTCGAGAGTGCCTCGGGGACCGGGACTGAATTTTAACACGTTTTTATGATGCATCGGGCAAAACCTTAACTCGAGCTCAGATTTTTGATGTCCTATTACCCGAACTAACACGTATAACAAATGATGGGTCGTTTAAATTTTTGGTTTTTCGGGCCGGATTCTAGGGTGCCTCCGGGACCGGTGCAGAATTTTAACAAGTGTTTTTTGATGCGTCGGACAAAACTTTAACTCGAGCTCAGATTTTTTGATGTCCCAATATCACGACTAACACGTATAACAAATGATGGGTCGTTTATAATTTTTGTTTTTCGGGCCGGATTCAAGCGTGCCTCGGGGACCGGGACTGAATTTTAACACGTTTTTATGATGCTTCGGACAAAACCATAACTCGAGCTCATATTTTTTATGTCCCAGTATCACGAGTATCACGTATAACAAATGATGGGTCGTTTATAATTTGGGTTTTTCAGGCCGGATTCTAGGGTGCCTCGGGGACCGGGATTGAATTTTAACACGTTTTTATGATGCGTCGGACAAAACCTGAACTCGAGCTCACATTTTTGATGTCCCAATAACCGAACTAACACGTATAAGAAATTATGGGTCGTTTAAATTCTCGGTTTTTCGGGCCAGATTCTAGAGTGCCTAGGGGACCAGGACTGAATTTTAACACGTTTTTATGATGCGTCGGACAAAACCTTAACTCGAGCTCAGATTTTTGATGTCCCATTACCCGAACTAGCACGTATAACAAATGATGGGTCGTTTAAATTTTTTGTTTTTCGGGCCGGATTCTAGGGTGCCTCGGGGACCGGTGCTGAATTTTAACAAGTGTTTTTTGATGCGTCGGACAAAACTTTAACTCGAGCTCAGATTTTTTGATGTCCCAATATCACGACTAACACGTATAACATATGATGGGTCGTTTATAATTTTGGTTTTTCGGGCCGGATTCAAGGGTGCCTCGGGAACCTGGACTGAATTTTAACACGTTTTTATGATTCTTCGGACAAAACCATAACTCGAGTTAATTTTGTTGATGTCCCAGTATCACGACTAACATGTATAACAAATGATGGGTGGTTTATAATTTTGGAATTTCGGGCCGGTTTCAAGGGTGCGTCGGGGACCGGGACTGAATTATAACTCGTTTTTATGATGCTTCAGACAAAACCATAACTCGAGCTTATATTTTTGATGTCCCAGTATAACGACTAACACGTATAACAAATGATGGGTCGTTTATAATTTGGGTTTTTCGGGACGGATTCTAGGGTCCCTCGGGGACCGGGACTGAATTTTAACACGTTTTTTTGATGCGACGGACAAGACTTTAACTAGAGCTCCGATTTTTAGATGTCCCAATATCACGACTAACACGTATAACAAATGATGTGTCGTTTACAATTTGGGTTTTTCGGGCCGGATTCTAGGGTGCCTCGGGGACCGGTGCAGAATTTTAACAAGTGTTTTTTGATGCGTCGGAGAAAACTTTAACTCGAGCTCAGATTTCTTGATGTCCCAATATCACGACTAACACGTATAACAAATGATGGGTCGTTTATAATTTGGGTTATTCGGGCCGGATTCTAGGGTGTCTCGGGGACCGGGACTGAATTTTAACACGTTTTTATGATGGGTCGGACAAAACCTTAACTCGAGCTCAGATTTTTGATGTCCCATTACCCGAACTAACATGTATAACAAATGATGGGTCGTTTAAATTTTGGGTTTTTCGGGCCGGATTCTAGGGTGCCTCGGGGACCGGGACTGAATTTTAACACGTTTTTATGCTGCGTCGGACGAAACCTTAACTCGAGCTTATATTTTTGATGTCCCAGTATCACGACTAACACGTATAACAAATGATGGGTCGTTTATAATTTGGGTTTTTCGGGACGGATTCTAGGGTGCCTCGGGGACCGGGACTGAATTTTAACACGTTTTTTTTATGCGACGGACAAGACTTTAACTAGAGCTCCGATTTTTAGATGTCCCAATATCACGACTAACACGTATAACAAATGATGTGTCGTTTACAATTTGGGTTTTTCGGGCCGGATTCTAGGGTGCCTCAGGGACCGGTGCTGAATTTTAACAAGTGTTTTTTGATGCGTCGGACAAAACTTTAACTCGAGCTCAGATTTTTTGATGTCCCAATATCACGACTAACACGTATAAAACATGATGGGTCGTTTATAATTTTGGTTTTTCGGCCCGGATTCAAGGGTGCCTCGGGGACCGGGACTGAATTTTAACACGTTTTTATGATGCTTCGGAAAAAACCATAACTCGAGCTCATATTTTTGATGTCCCAGTATCACGAGTATCACGTATAACAAATGATGGGTCGTTTAGAATTTGGGTTTTTCGGGACGGATTCTAGGGTGCCTCGGCGACCGGTGCAGAATTTTAACAAGTGTTTTTTGATGCATCGGAGAAAACTTTAACTCGAGCTCAGATTTCTTGATGTCCCAATATCACGACTAACACGTATAACAAATGATGGGTCGTTTATAATTTGGGTTTTTCGGGCCGGATTCTAGGGTGTCTCGGGGACCGAGACTGAATTTTAACGCGTTTTTATGATGCTTCGGACAAAACCATAACTCGAGCTAATTTTTTTGATGTCCCAGTACCACGCCTAACACGTATAACAAATGATGGGTCGTTTATAATTTTGGTTTTTCGGGCCGGTTTTTAGGGTGCCTCGGGGACCGGGACTGAATTTGAACACGTTTTTTTGATGCGACGGACAAGACTTTAACTCGAGCTCTGATTTTTAGATGTCCCAATATCACGTCTAACACGTATAACAAATGATGGGTCGTTTATAGTTTGGGATTTTGGGCCGGATTCAAGGGTGCCTCGGGGACCGGGACTGAATTTTAACACGTTTTTATGATGCTTCGGAAAAAACCATAACTCGAGCTCATATTTTTGATGTCCCAGTATCACGAGTATCACGTATAACAAATGATGGGTCGTTTATAATTTGAGTTTTTTGGGCCGGATTCTAGGGTGCCTCGGGGACCGGGCCTGAATTTTAACCCTTTTTTATGATGTGTCGGACAAAACCTTAACTCGAGCTCAGATTTTTGGATGTCCCAATATCACGACTAACACGTATAACAAATGATAGGTCGTTTATAATTTGAGTTTTTCGGGCCGGATTCTAGGGTGCCTCGGGGACCGGGATTGAATTTTAACACGTTTTTATGATGCGTCGGACAAAACCATAAGTCGAGCTCATATTTTTGATGTCCCAGTATCACATCTAACACGTATAACAAATGATGGGTCGTTAATAATTTCGGGTTTTCGGGCCGGATTCTAGGGTGCCTCGGAGACCGGGAGTGAATTTTAACACTTTTTTATGATGCGTCAGACAAAACCTTAACTCGAGCTCAGGTTTTTGGATGTCCCAGTATCACGACTAACACGTATACCAAATGATGGGTCGTTTATAATTTGGGTTTTTCGGGCCGGATTCTAGGGTGCCTCAGGGACCGGGATTGAATTTTAACACGTTTTTATGATGCGTCGGACAAAACCTGAACTCGAGCTCACATTTTTGATATCCCAATACCCGAACTAACACGTATAACAAATTAGGGGTCGTTTAAATTCTTGGTTTTTCGGGCCAGATTCTAGAGTGCCTCGGGGACCGAGACTGAATTTTAACACGTTTTTATGATGCTTCGGACAAAACTATAACTCGAGCTCATATTTTTGATGTCCCAGTATCACTAATAAAACGTATAACAAATGATGGGTTGTTTATAATTTGGGTTTTTCGGGCCGGATTCTAGGGTGCCTCGAGGACCGGGACTGAATTTTAACACGTTTTTATGATGCGTCGGACAAAACCTTAACTCGAGCTCAGATTTTTGATGTCCCATTACCCGAACTAAGACGTATAACAAATGATGGGTCGTTTAAATTTTGGGTTTTTCCGGCCGGATTCTAGGGTGCCTCGGGGACCGGGACTGAATTTTAACACGTTTTTATGCTGCGTCGGACGAAACCTTAACTCGAGCTCATATTTTGGATGTCCCAGTATCACGACTAACACGTATAACAAAATGATGGGTCGTTTATAATTTGGGTTTTTCGCGCCAGATTCTAGGGTGCCACGGGGACCGGGACTGAATTTTAACACGTTTTTTTGATGCGACGGACAAGACTTTAACTTTTGCTCCGATTTTTAGATGTCCCAATATCACGACTAACACGTATAACAAATGATGTATCGTTTACAATTTGGGTTTTTCGGGCCGGATTCTAGGGTGCCTCAGGGACCGGTGCAGAATTTTAACAAGTGTTTTTTGATGCGTCGGACAAAACTTTATCTCGAGCTCAGATTTCTTGATGTCCCAATATCACGACTAACACGTATCACAAATGATGGATCGTTTATAATTTGGGTTTTTCAGGCCGGATTCCAGGGTGCCTCGGGGACCGGGACTGAATTTTAACACGTTTTTATGATGCGTCAAACGAAACCTTAACTCGAGCTCACATTTTTGATGTCCCAATACCCCAACTAACACGTATAACAAATGATGGGTCGTTTAAATTTAGGGTTTGTCGGGCCGGTTTCTAGGGTGCCTCGGGGATCGGGACTGAATTTTAACACGTTTTTATGATGCGTCGTACGAAACCTTAACTCGAGCTCATATTTTTGATATCCCAATACCCGAACTAACACGTATAACAAATGATGGGTCGTTAAAATTTTGGGTTTTTCGGGCCGGATTCTAAGGTGCCTCGGGGACCGGGACTGAATTTAAATACGTTTTTATGATGCGTCGGACAAAACCTTAACTAGAGCTCAGATTTTTGATGTCCCAATACCCCAACTAACACGTATAACAAATGATGGGTCGTTTAAATTTTGGGTTTTTCGGGCCGGATTCTAAGGTGCCTCGGGGACCGGGACTGAATTTTAACACGTTTTTTTGATGCGACGGACAAGACTTTAACTCGAGCTCAGATTTTTGATGTCCCAATACCCCAACTAACACGTATAACAAATGATGGGTCGTTTAAATTTTGGGTTTTTCAAGCCTGATTATAGGGTGCCTCGAGGACCGGTGCAGAATTTTAACAAGTGTTTTATGATGCGTCGGACAAAACTTTAACTCGAGCTCAGATTTTTAGATGTCCCAATATCACGACTAAGACGTATAACAAATGATGGGTCGTTTATAATTTGGGTTTTTCGGGCCGGATTCTAGGGTGCCTCGGGGACCGGGATTGAATTTTAACACGTTTTTATGATGCGTCGGATAAAACCTTAACTCGAGCTCAGATTTTTGATGTCCCAATACCCGAACTAACACGTATAACAAAAGATGGGTCGTTTAAATTTTGGGTTTTTCGGGAGGGATTCTAGGGTGCCTCGGGGACCGGGACTGAATTTAAACACGTTTTTGTGATGCGTCGGACAAAACCTTAACTCGAGCTCACATTTTTGATATCCCAATACCCGAACTAAAACGTATAACAAATGATAGGTCGTTTAAATTTTGGGTTTTTTGGGCCGGATTCTAGGGTGCCTCGGGGACCGGGACTGAATTTTAACACGTTTTTATGATGTGTCGGCGAAACCTTAACTCGAGCTCAGATTTTTGATGTCCCAATACCCCAACTAACACGTATAACAAATGATGGGTCGTTTCAATTTTGGGTTTTTCGGGAGGGATTCTAGGGTGCCTCGGGGACCGGGACTGAATTTTAACACGTTTTTATGATGCGTCGGACGAAACCTTAACTCGAGCTCACATTTTTGATGTCCCAATACCCGAACTAACACATATAACAAATGATGGGTCGTTTAAATTTTGGGTTTTTCGGGTCGGATTCTAGGGTGCCTTGGGGACCGGGACTGAATTTTAACACGTTTTTATTATGCTTCGGACAAAACCATAACTCGAGCTCCTATTTTTGATGTCCCAGTATCACGACTAACACGTATAACAAATGATGGGTCGTTTATAATTTGGGTTTTTCGGGCCGGATTCTGGGGTGCCTCGGGGACCGGGACTGAATTTTAACACGTTTTTTTGATGCGACAGACAAGACTTTAACTCGAGCTCAGATTTTATGATGTCCCAATATCACGACTAACACGTATAACAAATGATGGGTCGTTTATAATTTGGGTTTTTCGGGCCGCATTCTAGGGTGCCTCGGGGACTGGTGCAGAATTTTAACAAGTGTTTTTTGATGCGTCGGACAAAACTTTAACTCGTGCTCAGAATTCTTGATGTCCCAATATCACGACTAACACGTATAACAAATGATGGGTCGTTTATAATTTGGGTTTTTCGGGCTGGTTTCTACGGTGCCTCGGGGACCGGGACTGAATTTTAACACTTTTTTATGATGCTTCAAACAAAAGCATAACTCGAGCTCATAATTTTGATGTCCCATTATCACGACTAACAGGTATAACAAATGATGGGTCATTTATAATATGCGTTTTTCGGGCCGGATTCTAGGATGCCTCGGGGACCGGGACTGAATTTTAACACTTTTTTATGATGCGTCGGACAAAAGCTTAACTCGAGCTCAGATTTTTGGATGTCCCAATATCACGACTAACACGTATAACAAATGATGGGTCGTTTATAATTTGGGTTTTTCGGGCCGGATTCTAGGGTGCCTCGGGGACCGGGACTGAATTTTAACACGTTTTTATGATGCGTCGGACAAAACCTTAACTCGAGCTCACATTTTTGATGTCCCAATACCCGAACTAACACGTATAACAAATTATGGGTCGTTTAAATTTTCGTTTTTTCGGGCCAGATTCTAGGGTGCCTCGGGGATCGGGACAGAATTTTAACACGTTTTTATGATGCGTCGGACAAAACCTTAACTCGAGCTCAGATTTTTGATATCCCAATACCCCAACTAACACGTATAACAAATGATGGGTTGTTTAAATTTTGGGTTTTTCGGGCCGGATTCTAGGGTGCCTCGGGGACCGGTGCAGAATTTTAACAAGTGTTTTTTGATGCGTCGGACAAAACTTTAACTCGAGCTCAGATTTCTTGATGTCCCAATATCACGACTAACACGTATAACAAATGATGGGTCGTTTATAATTTGGGTTTTTTCGGGCCGGATTCTAGGGTTCCTCGGGGACCGGGACTGAATTTTAACACTTTTTTATGATGCTTCGGACAAAACCATAACTCGAGCTCATATTTTTGATGTCCCAGTATCAAGTCTAACACGTATAACAAATGATGGGTCGTTAATAATTTCAGGTTTTCGGGCCGGATTCTAGGGTGCCTCGGAGACCGGGACTGAATTTTAATACTTTTTTATGATGCGTCAGACAAAACCTTAACTCGAGCTCAGGTTTTTGGATGTCCCAATATCACGACTAACACGTATACCAAATGATGGGTCGTTTATAATTTGGGTTTTTCGGGCCGGATTCTAGGGTGCCTCGGGGACCGGGATTGAATTTTAATACGTTTTTATGATGCGTCGGACAAAACCTGAACTCGAGCTCACATTTTTGATGTCCCAATACCCGAACTAACACGTATAACAAATTATGGGTCGTTTCAATTCTCGGTTTTTCGGGCCAGATTCTAGAGTGCCTCGGGGACCGGGACTGAATTTTAACGCAATTTTATGATGCGTCGGACAAAACCTTAACTCGAGCTCCGATTTTTGATGTCTCAATACCCGAACTAACACGTATAACAAATGATGGGTCGTTTAAATTTTGGGTTTTTCTGGCCGGATTCTAGGGTGGCTCGGGGACCGGGACTGAATTTTAACACGTTTTTATGATGCTTCGGACAAAACTATAACTCGAGCTCATATTTTTGATGTCCCAGTATCACTACTAAAACGTATAACAAATGATGGGTTGTTTATAATTTGGGTTTTTCGGGCCGGATTCTAGGGTGCCTCGGGGACCGGGACTGAATTTTAACACGTTTTTATGATGCGTCGGACAAAACCTTAACTCGAGCTCAGATTTTTGATGTCCCATTACCCGAACTAAGACGTATAAGAAATGATGGGTCGTTTAAATTTTGGGTTTTTCCGGCCGGATTCTAGGGTGCCTCGGGGACCGGGACTGAATTTTAACACGTTTTTATGCTGCGTCGGACGAAACCTTAACTCGAGCTCATATTTTGGATGTCCCAGTATCACGACTAACACGTATAACAAAATGATGGGTCGTTTATAATTTGGGTTTTTCGAGCTAGATTCTAGGGTGCCACGGGGACCGGGACTGAATTTTAACACGTTTTTTTGATGCGACGGACAAGACTTCAACTCGAGCTCCGATTTTTAGATGTCCCAATATCACGACTAACACGTATAACAAATGATGTGTCGTTTACAATTTGGGTTTTTCGGGCCGGATTCTAGGGTGCCTCGGGGACCGGGACTGAATTTTAACACGTTTTTTTGATGCGACGGACAAGACTTCAACTCGAGCTCCGATTTTTAGATGTCCCAATATCACGACTAACACGTATAACAAATGATGTGTCGTTTACAATTTGGGTTTTTCGGGCCGGATTCTAGGGTGCCTCGGGGACCGGTGCAGAATTTTAACAAGTGTTTTTTGATGCGTCGGACAAAACTTTATCTCGAGCTCAGATTTCTTGATGTACTAATATCACGACTAACACGTATCACAAATGATGGATCGTTTATAATTTGGGTTTTTCAGGCCGAATTCTAGGGTGCCTCGGGGACCTGGACTGAATTTTAACACGTTTTTATGATGCGTCGGACAAAACCTTAACGCGACCTCAGATTTTTGATGTCCCAATACGCGAACTAACACGTATAACAAATGATTGGTGGTTTAAATTTTGGGTTTTTTCGGGCCGGATTCTAGGGTGCCTCGGGGACCGGGACTGAATTTTAACACGTTTTTATGATGCGTCAAACGAAACCTTAACTCGAGCTCAGATTTTTGATGTCCCAATACCCCAACTAACACGTATAACAAATGATGGGTCGGTTAAATTTAGGGTTTGTCGGGCCGGTTTCTAGGGTGCCTCGGGGATCGGGACTGAATTTTAACACGTTTTTATGATGCGTCGTACGAAACCTTAACTCGAGCTCATATTTTTGATATCCCAATACCAGAATTAACACGTATAACAAATGATGGGTCGTTAAAATTTTGGGTTTTTCGGGCCGGATTCTAAGGTGCCTCGGGGACCGGGACTGAATTTAAATACGTTTTTATGATGCGTCGGACAAAACCTTAACTAGAGCTCAGATTTTTGATGTCCCAATACCCCAACTAACACGTATAACAAATGATGGGTCGTTTAAATTTTGGGTTTTTCGGGCCGGATTCTAGGGTGCCTCGGGGACCGGGACTGAATTTTAACACGTTTTTATGATGCGTCGGACGAAACCTTAACTCGAGCTCAGATTTTTGATGTCCCAATACCCCAACTAAAATGTATAACAAATGATGTGCCGTTAAAATTTTGGGTTTTTCGGGCCGGATTCTAGGGTGCATCGGGGACCGGGACTGAATTTTAACACGTTTTTTTGATGCGACGGACAAGACTTTAACTCGAGCTCAGATTTTTGATGTCCCAATACCCCAACTAACACGTCTAACAAATGATGGGTCGTTTCAATTTTGGGTTTTTCAGGCCTGATTATAGGGTGCCTCAGGGACCGGTGCAGACTTTTAACAAGTGTTTTTTCATGCGTCGGACAAAACTTTAACTCGAGCTCAGATTTTTAGATGTCGCAATATCACGACTAACACGTATAACAAATGATGGGTCGTTTATAATTTGGGTTTTTCGGGCCGGATTCCAGGGTGCCTCGGGGACCGGGACTGAATTTTAACACGTTTTTATGATGCTTCGGACAAAACCATAACTCGAGCTCATATTTTTGATGTCCCAGTATCTCGACTAACACTTATAACAAATGATGGGTCGTTTATAATTGGGGTTTTTCGGGCCGGATTCTAGGGTGCCTCGGGGACCGGGACTGAATTTT
The DNA here is from genome assembly GCA_028411795.1 of Euphorbia peplus. Taxonomy (NCBI): domain Eukaryota; kingdom Viridiplantae; phylum Streptophyta; class Magnoliopsida; order Malpighiales; family Euphorbiaceae; genus Euphorbia; species Euphorbia peplus. The sequence goes on from CP110843.1 coordinate 128,041, forward strand.
AACACGTTTTTATGATGCGTCGGACAAAACCTTAACTCGAGCTCACATTTTTGATGTCCCAATACCCGAACTAACACGTATAACAAATGATGGGTCGTTTCAATTTTCGGTTTTTCGGGCCAGATTCTAGGGTGCCTCGGGGATCGGGACAGAATTTTAACACGTTTTTATGATGCGTCGGACAAAACCTTAACTCGAGCTCAGATTTTTGATATCCCAATACCCCAACTAACACGTATAACAAATGATGGGTCGTTTAAATTTTGGGTTTTTCGGGCCGAATTCTAGGGTGCCTCGGGGACCGGTGCAGAATTTTAACAAGTGTTTTTTGATGCGTCGGACAAAACTTTAACTCGAGCTCAGATTTTATGATGTCCCAATATCACGACTAACACCTATAACATATGATGGGTCGTTTATAATTTGTGTTTTTCGGGCCGGATTCTAGGGTGCCTCGGGGACCGGGACTGAATTTTAACACGTTTTTATGATGCTTCGGACAAAACCATAACTCGAGCTCATATTTTTGATGTCCCAGTATCACGACTAACACATATAACAAATGATGGGTCGTTTATAATTTGGGTTTTTCGGGCCAGATTCTAGGGTGCCTCCGGGATCGGGACTGAATTTTAACACGTTTTTATGATGCGTCGGACAAAACCTTAACTCGAGCTCAGATTTTTGATGTCCCAATACCCGAACTAACACGTATAACAAATGATGGGTCGTTCAAATCTTGGGTTTTTCGGGCCGGATTCTAGGGTGCCTCGGGGACCGGGACTGAATTTAAACACGTTTTTATGATGGGTCGGACAAAACCTTAACTCGAGCTCACATTTTTGATGTCCCAATACCCGAACTAAAACGTATAACAAATGATGGGTCGTTTAAATTTTGGGTTTTTCGGGCCAGATACCAGGGTGCCTCAGGGACCGGGACTGAATTTTAACACGTTTTTATGATGCGTCGGACGAAACCTTAACTAGATCTCAGATTTTTGATGTCCCAACATCACAACAAACACGTATAACAAATGATGGGTTGTTTATAATTTGGGTTTTTAGGGCCGGATTCTACGATGCCTCGGGGACCGGGACTGAATTTTAAACACGTTTTTGTTATGCGTCGGACAAAACCTTAACTCGAGCTCACATTTTTGATGTCCCAATACCCCAACTAACACGTATAGCAAATGATGGGTTGTTTCAATTTTGGGTTTTTCGGGCCGGATTCTAGGGTTCCTCGGGGACCGGGACTGAATTTAAACACGTTTTTATGATGGGTCGGACAAAACCTTAACTCGAGCTCACATTTTTGATGTCCCAATACCCCAACTAACACGTATAACAAATGATGGGTCGTTTCAATTTTGGGTTTTTCGGGCCGGATTCTATGGTGCCTCGGGGACCGGGACTGAATTTTAACACGTTTTTATGATGCGTCGGACGAAACCTTAACTCGAGCTCACATTTTTGATGTCACAATACCCAAACTAACACATATAACAAATGATGGGTCGTTTAAATTTTGGGTTTTTCGGGCTGGATTCTAGGGTGCCTCGGGGACCGGGACTGAATTTTAACACGTTTTTATGATGCTTCGGACAAAACCATAACTCGAGCTCCTATTTTTTATGTCCCAGTATCACGACTCACACGTATAACAAATGATGGGTCGTTTATAATTTGGGTTTTTCGGGCCGGATTATGGGGTGCCTCGGGGACCGGGACTGAATTTTAACACGTTTTTTTGATGCGACAGACAAGACTTTAACTCGAGCTCAGATTTTATGATGTCCCAATATATCGACTAACACGTATAACAAATGATGGGTCGTTTATAATTTGGGTTTTTCGGGCCGGATTCTAGGGTGCCTCGGGGACTGGTGCAGAATTTTAACAAGTGTTTTTTGATGCGTCGGACAAAACTTTAACTCGGGCTCAGATTTCTTGATGTGCCAATATCACGACTAACACGTATAACAAATGATGGGTCGTTTATAATTTGGCTTTTTCGGGCAGGATTCTACGGTGCCTCGGGGACCGGGACTGAATTTTAACACTTTTTTATGATGCTTCAAACAAAAGCATAACTCGAGCTCATAATTTTGATGTCCCATTATCACGACTAACAGGTATAACAAATGATGGGTCATTTATAATTTGGGTTTTTCGGGCCGGATTCTAGGGTGCCTCGGGGACCGGGACTGAATTTTAACACTTTTTTATGATGCGTCGGACAAAACCTTAACTCGAGCTCCCATTTTTGATGTCCCAATACCCGAACTAACACGTATAACAAATGATGGGTTGTTTAAATTTTCGAATTTTCGGGCCAGATTCTAGGGTGCCTCGGGGATCGGGACAGAATTTTAACACGTTTTTATGATGCGTCGGACAAAACCTTAACTCGAGCTCAGATTTTTGATATCCCAATACCCCAACTAACACGTATAACAAATGATGGGTCGTTTAAATTTTGGGTTTTTCGGGCCGGATTCTAGGGTGCCTCGGAGACCGGTGCAGAATTTTAACAAGTGTTTTTTGATGCGTCGGACAAAACTTTAACTCGAGCTCAGATTTTATGATGTCCCAATATCACGACTAACACCTATAACATATGATGGGTCGTTTATAATTTATGTTTTTCGGGCCGGATTCTAGGGTGCCTCGGGGACCGGGACTGAATTTTAACACGTTTTTATGATGCTTTGGACAAAACCATAACTCGAGCTCATATTTTTGATGTCCCGGTATCACGACTAACAGATATAACAAATGATGGGTGGTTTATAATTTGGGTTTTTCGGGCCAGATTCTAGGGTGCCTCGAGGATCGGGACTGAATTTTAACACGTTTTTATCATGCGTCGGACAAAACCTTAACTCGAGCTCAGATTTTTGATGTCCCAATACCCGAACTAACACGTATAACAAATGATGGGTCGTTCAAATCTTGGGTTTTTCGGGCCGGATTCTAGGGTGCCTCGGGGACCGGGACTGAATTTAAACACGTTTTTATGATGGGTCGGACAAAACCTTAACTCGAGCTCACATTTTTGATGTCCCAATACCCGAACTAAAACGTATAACAAATGATGGGTCGTTTAAATTTTGGGTTTTTCGGGCCGGATTCCAGGGTGCCTCGGGGACCGGGACTGAATTTTAACACGTTTTTATGATGCGTCGGACGAAACCTTAACTAGAGCTCAGATTTTTGATGTCCCAATACCCCAACTAACACGTATAACAAATGATGGGTCGTTTAAATTTTGGGTTTTTCGGGCCGGATTCTAGGGTGTCTCGGGGATCAGGACTTAATTTTAACACATTTTTATGATGCGTCTGACGAAACCTTAACTCGAGCTTAGATTTTTGATGTCCCAATACCCCCACCAACACGTATAACAAATGATGTGTCGTTAAAATTTTGGGTTTTTCGGGCCGGATTCTAGGTTGCCTCGGGGACCGGGACTGAATTTCAACACGTTTTTTTAATGCGACGGACAAGACTTTAACTCGAGCTCCGATTTTTAGATTTCCCAATAACACGACTAACACGTATAACAAATGATGGGTCGTTTATAATTTGGGTTTTTCGGGCCGGATTCTAGGGTGCCTCGGGGACCGGTGCAGAATTTTAACAAGTCTTTTTTGATGCGTCGGACAAAACTATAACTCGAGCTCAGATTTCTTGATGTCCCAATATCACAACAAACACGTATAACAAATGATGGGTTGTTTATAATTTGGGTTTTTCGGGCCGGATTCTACGATGCCTCGGGGACCGGGACTGAATTTTAACACGTTTTTATTATGCGTCGGACAAAACCTTAACTCGAGCTCACATTTTTGATGTCCCAATACCCGAACTAACACGTATAACAAATGATGGGTCGTTTAAATTTTCGGTTTTTCGGGCTAGATTCTAGGGTGCCTAGGGGATCGGGACTGAATTTTAACACGTTTTTATGATGCATCGGACAAAACCTTAACTCGAGCTCAGATTTTTGATGTCCCAATACCCCAACTAACACGTATAACAAATGATGGGTCGTTTAAATTTTGGGTTTTTCGGGCCGGATTCTAGGGTGCCTCGGGGACCGGTGCAGAATTTTAACAAGTGTTTTTTGATGCGTCGGACAAAACTTTAACTCGAGCTCAGATTTTATGATGTCCCAATATCACGACTAACACCTATAACAAATGATAGGTCGTTTATAATTTGGGTTTTTCGGGCCGAATTCTAGGGTGCCTCGGGGACCGGGACTGAATTTTAACACGTTTTTATGATGCTTCGGACAAAACCATAACTCGAGCTCATATTTTTGATGTCCCAGTATCACGACTAACACGTATAACAAATGATGGCTCGTTTATAATTTAAGTTTTTCGGGCCGGATTCTAAGGTGCCTCGGGGACCGGGACTGAATTTTAACACGTTTTTATGATGCGTCGGACAAAACCTTAACTCGAGCTCAGATTTTTGATGACCCAATACCCGAACTAAGACGTATAACAAATGATGGGTCGTTTAAATTTTGGGTTTGTCGGGCCGGTTTCTAGGGTGCCTCGGGGATCGGGACTGAATTTTAACACGTTTTTATGATGCGTCGTACGAAACCTTAACTCGAGCTCAGATTTTTGATATCCCAATACCCCAACTAACACGTATAACAAATTATGGGTCGTTAAAATTTTGGGTTTTTCTGGCCGGATTCTAAGGTGCCTCGGGGACCGGGACTGAATTTAAACACGTTTTTATGTTGCGTCGGACAAAACCTTAACTCGAGCTCACATTTTTGATGTCCAAATACCCGAACTAAAACATATAAGAAATGATGGGTCGTTTAAATTTTGAGTTTTTCGGGCCGGATTCTAGGGTGCCTCGGGGACCGGGACTGAATTTTAACACGTTTTTATGATGCGTCGGACGAAACCTTAACTAGAGCTCAGATTTTTGATGTCCCAATACCCCAACTAACACGTAAAACAAATGATGGGTCGTTTAAATTTTGGGTTTTTCGGGCCGGATTATAGGGTGCCTCGGGGACCGGGACTGAATTTTAACACGTTTTTATGATGCGTCGGACGAAACCTTAACTAGAGCTCAGATTTTTGATGTCCCAATACCCCAACTAACACGTAAAACAAATGATGGGTCGTTTAAATTTTGGGTTTTTCGGGCCGGATTCTAGGGTGCCTCGGGGACCGGGACTGAATTTTAACACGTTTTTATGATGCGTCGAACGAAACCTTAACTCGAGCTCAGATTTTTGATGTCCCAATACCCCAACTAAAATGTATAACAAATGATGTGCCGTTAAAATTTTGGGTTTTTCGGGCCGGATTCTAGGGTGCCTCGGGGACCGGGAATGAATTTTAACACGTTTTTTTGATGCGACGGACAAGACTTTAACTCGAGCTCCGATTTTTAGATGTCCCAATATCACGACTATCACGTATAAATAATGATGGGTCGTTTATAATTTGGGTTTTTCGGGCCGGATTCTAGGGTGCCTCGGGGACCGGTGCAGAATTTTAACAAGTGTTTTTTGATGCGTCGGACAAAACTTTCACTCGAGCTCAGATTTTATGATGTCCCAATATCACGACTAACACCTATAACAAATGATGGGTCGTTTATAATTTGTGTTTTTCGGGCCGGATTCTAGGGTGCCTCGGGGACCGGGACTGAATTTTAACACGTTTTTATGATGCGTCGGACAAAACCATAAATCGAGCTCACATTTTTGAAGTCCCAATACCCCAACTAACACGTATAACAAATAATGGGTCGTTTAAATTTTCGCCTTTTCCGGCAAGATTTTAGGGTGCCTGGGGGATCGGGACTGAAATTTAACACGTTTTTTTGATGCGTCGGACAAGACTTTAACTCGAGCTCAGATTTTTGATGTCCCAATACCCCAACTAACACGTATAACAAATGATGGGTCGTTTAGAATTTGGGTTTTTCGGGCCGGATTCTTGGGTGCCTCGGGGACCGGTGCAAAATTTTAACAAGTGTTTTTTGATGCGTCGGACAAAACTTTAACTCGAGCTCAGATTTCTTGATGTCCCAATATCACGACTAACACGTATAACAAATGATGGGTCGTTTATAATTTGGGTTTTTCGGGCCGGATTCTAGGGTGCCTCGGAGACCGGGACTGAATTTTAACACGTTTTTATGATGCGTCGGACAAAACCATAACTCGAGCTCACATTTTTGAAGTCCCAATACCCCAACTAACACGTATAACAAATGATGGGTCGTTTAAATTTTCGGTTTTTCGGGCCAGATTTTAGGGTGCCTGGGGATCGGGACTGAATTTTAACACGTTTTTATGATGCGTTGGACAAAACCTTAACTTGAGCTCAGATTTTTGATGTCCCAATACCCCAACTAACACGTATAACAAATGATGGATCGTTTAAATTTTGGGTTTTTCGGGCCGGATTCTAGGGTGCCTCGGGGACCGGTGCTGAATTTTAACAAGTGTTTTTTGATGCGTCGGACAAAACTTTAACTCGAGCTCAGATTTTATGATGTCCCAATATCACGACTAACACGTATAACAAATGATGGGTCGTTTATAATTTGGGTTTTTTCGGGCCGGATTCTACGGTGCCTCTGGGACCGGGACTGAATTTTTACACGTTTTTATGATGCGTCGGATAAAACCTGAACTCGAGCTCAGATTTTTGATGTCCCAATACCCCAACTAACACGTATAACAAATGATGGCTCGTTTATAATTTGGGTTTTTCGGGCCGAATTCTAGGGTGCCTCGGGGACCGGGACTGAATTTTAACACGTTTTTATGATGCTTCGGACAAAACCATAACTCGAGCTCATATTTTTGATGTCCCAGTATCACGACTAACACGTATAACAAATGATGGGTCGTTTATAATTTAAGTTTTTCGGGCCGGATTCTAAGGTGCCTCGGGGACCGGGACTGAATTTTAACACGTTTTTATGATGCGTCGGACAAAACCTTAACTCGAGCTCAGATTTTTGATGACCCAATACCCGAACTAACACGTATAACAAATGATGGGTCGTTTAAATTTTGGGTTTGTCGGGCCGGTTTCTAGGGTGCCTCGGGGATCGGGACTGAATTTTAACACGTTTTTATGATGCGTCGTACGAAACCTTAACTCGAGCTCAGATTTTTGATGACCCAATACCCGAACTAACACGTATAACAAATTATGGGTCGTTAAAATTTTGGGTTTTTCGGGCCGGATTCTAAGGTGCCTCGGGGACCGGGACTGAATTTAAACACGTTTTTATGATGCGTCGGACAAAACCTTAACTCGAGCTCACATTTTTGATGTCCCAATACCCGAACTAAAACATATAAGAAATGATGGGTCGTTTAAATTTTGAGTTTTTCGGGCCGGATTCTAGGGTGCCTCGGGGACCGGGACTGAATTTTAACACGTTTTTATGATGCGTCGGACGAAACCTTAACTAGAGCTCAGATTTTTGATGTCCCAATACCCCAACTAACACGTAAAACAAATGATGGGTCGTTTAAATTTTGGGTTTTTCGGGCCGGATTCTAGGGTGCCTCGGGGACCGGGACTGAATTTTAACACGTTTTTATGATGCGTCGGACGAAACCTTAACTCGAGCTCAGATTTTTGATGTCCCAATACCCCAACTAAAATGTATAACAAATGATGTGCCGTTAAAATTTTGTATTTTTCGGGCCGGATTCTAGGGTGCCTCGGGGACCGGGAATGAATTTTAACACGTTTTTTTGATGCGACGGACAAGACTTTAACTCGAGCTCCGATTTTTAGATGTCCCAAAATCACGACTATCACGTATAAATAATGATGGGTCGTTTATAATTTGGGTTTTTCGGGCCGGATTCTAGGGTGCCTCGGGGACCGGTGCGGAATTTTAACAAGTGTTTTTTGATGCGTCGGACAAATCTTTAACTCGAGCTCAGATTTTATGATGTCCCAATATCACGACTAACACCTATAACAAATGATGGGTCGTTTATAATTTGTGTTTTTCGGGCCGGATTCTAGGGTGCCTCGGGGACCGGGACAGAATTTTAACACGTTTTTATGATGCGTCGGACAAAACCATAACTCGAGCTCACTTTTTTGAAGTCCCAATACCCCAACTAACACGTATAACAAATGATGGGTCGTTTAGAATTTGGGTTTTTCGGGCTGGATTCTTGGGTGCCTCGGGGACCGGGACTGAATTTTAACATGTTTTTATGATGTGTCGGACGAAACCTTAACTCGAGCTCAGATTTTTGAAGTCCCAATACCCCAACTAACACGTATAACAAATGATGGGTCGTTTAAATTTTCGGTTTTTCGGGCCAGATTCTAGGGTGCCTCGGGGATCGGGACTGAATTTTAACACGTTTTTATGATACGTCGGACAAAACCTTAACTCGAGCTCAGATTTTTGATTTCCCAATACCCCAACTAACACGTATAACAAATGAAGGGTCGTTTAAATTTTGGGTTTTTCGGGCCGGATTCTAGGGTGCCTCGGGGACCGTGCAGAATTTTAACAAGTGTTTTTTGATGCGTCGGACAAAACTTTAACTCGAGCTCAGATTTCTTGATGTCCCAATATCAAGACTAACACTTATAACAAAGGATGGGTCGTTTAAATTTTAGGTTTTTCGGGCCGGATTCTAGGGTGCCTCGGGGACCGGGACTGAATTTTAACACGTTTTTATGATGCGTCGGACAAAACCTTAACTCGAGCTCAGATTTTTTATGTCCCAATACCCCAACTAACACTTATATCAAATGATGGGTCGTTTAAATTTTAGGTTTTTCGGGCCGGATTCTAGGGTGCCTCGGGGACCGGGACTGAATTTTAACACGTTTTTATGATGCGTCGGACGAAACCTTAACTCGAGCTCAGATTTTTGATGTCCCAATACCCCAACTAACACGTATAACAAATCATGTGTCGTTAAATTTTCGGTTTTTCGGGCCAGATTCTATGGTGCCTCGGGGATCGGGACTGAATTTTAACACGTTTTTATGATGCGTCGGACAAAACCTTAACTCGAGCTCAGATTTTGGATGTCCCAATACCCCAACTAACACGTATAACAAATGATGGGTCGTTTCAATTTTGGGTTTTTCGGGCCGGTTCTAGGGTGCCTCGGGGACCGTGACTGAATTTTAACACGTTTTTTTGATGCGACGGACAAGACTTTAACCGGAGCTCAAATTTTTAGATGTCCCAATATCACGACTAACACGTATAACAAATGATGGGTCGTTTATAATATGGGTTTTTTCGGGCCGGATTCTAGGGTGCCTCGGGGACCGGGACTGAATTTTAACACGTTTTTATGATGCGTCGGACAAAACCTTAACTCGAGCTCACATTTTTGATGTCCCAATACCCCAACTAAGACGTATAACAAATGATGCGTCGTTTAAATTTTGGGTTTTTCGGGCCAGATTCTATGGTGCCTCGGGGATCGGGACTGAATTTTAACACGTTTTTATGATGCGTCGGACGAAACCTTAACTCGAGCTCAGATTTTTGATGTCCCAATACCCCAACTAACACGTATAACAAATGATGGGTCGTTTAAATTTTGGGTTTTTCGGGTGCCTCGGGGATCGGGACTGAATTTTTACACGTTTTTATGATGCGTCGTACGAAACCTTAACTCGAGCTCAGATTGTTGATGTCCCAATACCCCAACTAACACGTATAACAAATGATGGGTTGTTAAAATTTTGGGTTTTTCAGGCCGGATTCTATGGTGCCTCGGGGACCGGGACTGAATTTTAACACGTTTTTATGAGGCGACGAACGAAACCTTAACTCGAGCTCAGATTTTTGATGTCCCAATACCCCAACTAACACTTATAACAAATGATGGGTCGTGTAAATTTTAGGTTTTTCGGGCCGGATGCTAGGGTGCCTAGGGGACCGGGACTGAATTTTAACACGTTTTTATGATGCGTCAGACGAAACCTTAACTCGAGCTCAGATTTTTGATGTCCCAATACCCCAACTAACACGTATAACAAATCATGTGTCGTTAAATTTTTGGTTTTTCGGGCCAGATTCTATGGTGCCTCGGGGATCGGGACTGAATTTTAACACGTTTTTATGATGCGTCGGACAAAACCTTAACTCGAACTCAGATTTTTGATGTCCCAATACCCCAACTAATACGTATAACAAACGATGGGTCGTTTAAATTTTCGGTTTTTCAGATCGGATTCTAGGGTGCCTCGGGGACCGGGACTGAATTTTAACACGTTTTTATGATGCGTCGGACGAAACCTTAAGTCGAGCTCAGATTTTTGATGTCCCAATACCCCAACTAACACGTACAACAAATGATGGGTTGTTTAAATTTTGGGTTTTTCGGGCCAGATTTTATGGTGCCTCGGGGATCGGGACATAATTTTAACAAGTGTTTTTTGATGCGTCGGACAAAACTTTAACTCGAGCTCAGATTTTATGATGTCCCAATATCACGACTAACACGTATAACAAATGATGGGTCGTTTATAATTTGGGTTTTTCGGGCCGGATTCTAGGGTGCCTCGGGGACCGGGACTGAATTTTAACACGTTTTTATGATGCTTCGGACAAAACCACAACTAGAGCTCATATTTTTGATGTCCCAGTATCACGACTAACACGTATAACAAATGATGGGTCTTTTATAATTTGGGTTTTTCAGGCCGGATGCTTGGGTGCCTCGGGGACTGGTGCAGAATTTTAACAAGTGTTTTTTGATGCGTCGGACAAAACTTTAACTCGAGCTCAGATTTCTTGATGTCCCAATATCACAACTAACGCGTATAACAAATGATGGGTCGTTTATAATTTGGGTTTTTTCGGGCCGGATTCTAGGGTGCCGCGGGGACCGGGACTGAATTTTAACACGTTCTTATGATGCGTCGGACGAAACCTTAACTCGAGCTCAGATTTCTTGATGTCCCAATATCACAACTAACGCGTATAACAAATGATGGGTCGTTTATAATTTTGGTTTTTTCGGGCCGGATTCTAGGGTGCTGCGGGGACCGGGACTGAATTTTAACACGTTTTTATGATGCGTCGGACAAAACCTTAACTCGAGCTCACATTTTTGATGTCCCAATACCCCAACTAACACGTATAACAAATGATGGGTCGTTTAAATTTTCGGTTTTTCGGGCCTGAATCTAGGGTGCCTCGGGGATCGGGACTGAATTTTAACACGTTTTTATGATGCGACGGACAAAACCTTAAGTCGAGCTCAGATTTTTGATGTCCCAATACCCCAACTAACACGTACAACAAATGATGGGTTGTTTAAATTTTGGGTTTTTCGGGCCGGATTCAAGGGTGCGTCGGGGACCGGTGCTGAATTTTAACAAGTGTTTTTTGATGCGTCGGACAAAACTTTAACTCGAGCTCAGATTTTATGATGTCCCAATATCACGACTAACACGTATAACAAATGATGGGTCGTTTATAATTTGGGTTTTTCGGGCCGGATTCTAGGGTGCCTCGGGGACCGGGACTGAATTTTAACACGTTTTTATGATGCTTCGGACAAAACCATAACTAGAACTCATATTTTTGATGTCCCAGTATCACGACTAACACGTATAACAAATGATGGGTCGTTTATAATTTGGGTTTTTCGGGCCGGATTCTAGGTTGCCTCGGGGACCGGGACTGAATTTTAACACGTTTTTATGATGCGTCGGACAAAACCTTAACTCGAGCTCAGATTTTTGATGTCCCAATACCCGAACTAACACGTATAACAAATGATAGGTTGTTTAAATTTTGGGTTTTTTCGGGCCGGATTCTAAGGTGCCTCGGGGACCTGGACTGAATTTTAACACGTTTTTATGATGCGTCGGACGAAACCTTAACTCGAGCTCAGATTTTTGATGTCCCAATACCCCAACTAACACCTATAACAAATGATGGGTCGTTTAAATTTTGGGTTTTTCGGGTGCCTCGGGGATCGGGACTGAATTTTTACACGTTTTTATGATGCGTCGTAGGAAACCTTAACTCGAGCTCAGATTTTTTATGTCCCAATACCCCAACTAACACGTATAACAAATGATGGGTCGTTAAAATTTTGGGTTTTTCAGCCGGATTCTAGGGTGCCTCGGGGACCGGGACTGAATTTAAACACTTTTTTATGATCCGTCGGACAAAACCTTAACTCGAGCTCACATTTTTAATGTCCCAATACCCGAACTAAAACGTATAACAAATGATGGGTCGTTTAAATTTTGGGTTTTTCGGGCCGGAATCTAGGGTGCCTCGGGGACCGGGACTGAATTTTAACACGTTTTTATGATGCGTCGGACGAAACCTTAACTCGAGCTCAGATTTTTTATGTCCCAAAACCCCAACTAACACGTAGAACAAATGTTGGGTCGTTTAAATTTTCGGTTTTTCGGGACGGATTCTAGGGTGCCTCGGGGACCAGGACTGAATTTTAACACGTTTTTATGATGCGTCGGACGAAACCTTAACTCGAGCTCAGATTTTTGATGTCCCAATACCCCAACTAACATGTATAACAAATGATGTGTCGTTAAAATTTTAGGTTTTTCAGGCCAGATTCTAGGGTGCCTCGGGGACCGGGACTGAATTTTAACACGTTTTTATGATGCGTCGGACAAAACCTTAACTCGAGCTCACATTTTTGATCTCCCAATACCCCAACTAACACGTATAACAAATGATGGGTCGTTAAAATTTTGGGTTTTTCAGGCCGGATTCTAGGGTGCCTCGGGGACCGGGACTGAATTTTAACACGTTTTTATGAGGCGACGGACGAAACCTTAACTCGAGCTCAGATTTTTGATGTCCCAATACCCCAACTAACACTTATAACAAATAATGGGTCGTTTAAATTATAGGTTTTTCGGGCCAGATTCTATAGTGCCTCGGGGATCGGGACTGAATTTTAACACGTTTTTATGATGCGTCGGACGAAACCTTAACTCGAGCTCAGATTTTTGATGTCCCAATACCCCAACTAACACGTATAACAAATGATGGGTCGTTTCAATTTTGGGTTTTTCGGGTGCCTTGTGGATCGGGACAGAATTTTTACACGTTTTTAGGATGCGTCGTACGAAACCTTAACTCGAGCTCAGATTTTTTATGTCCCAATACCCCAACTAACACGTATAACAAATGATGGGTCTTTAAAATTTTGGGTTTTTCCGGCCGGATTCTAGGGTGCCTCGGGGACCGGGACTGAATTTTAACACGTTTTTATGAGGCGACGGACGAAACCTTAACTTGAGCTCAGATTTTTGATGTCCCAATACCCCAACTAACACTTATAACAAATGATGGGTCGTTTAAATTTTAGGTTTTTCGGGCCGGATTCTAGGGTGCCTCGGGGACCGGGACTGAATATTAACACGTTTTTATGATGCGTCGGACGAAACCTTAACTCGAGCTCAGATTTTTGATGTCCCAATACCCCAACTAACACGTATAACAAATCATGTGTCGTTAAATTTTCGGTTTTTCGGGCCAGATTCTATGGTGCCTCGGGGATCGGGACTGAATTTTAACACATTTTTATGATGCGTCGGACAAAACCTTAACTCGAACTCAGATTTTTGATGTCCCAATACCCCAACTAACACGTATAACAAATGATGGGTCGTTTAAATTTTAGGTTTTTCGGGCCGGATTCTAGGGTGCCTCGGGGACCGGGACTGAATTTTAACACGTTTTTATGATGCGTCGGACGAAACCTTAACTCGAGCTCAGATTTTTGATGTCCCAATACCCCAACTAACACGTATAACGAATGATGTGTCGTTAAATTTTCGGTTTTTCGGTCCACATTCTATGGTGCCTCGGGGATCGGGACTGAATTTTAACACGTTTTTATGATGCGTCAGACAAAACCTTAACTCGAGCTCAGATTTTTGATGTCCCAATACCCCAACTAACACGTATAACAAATGATGGGTCGTTTAAATTTTGGGTTTTTCGGGCCAGATTCTAGGGTGCCTCGGGTACCGGGACTGAATTTTAACACGTTTTTATGATGCGTCGCAGAAAACCTTAACTAGAGGTCAGATTTTTGATGTCCCAATACCCTAACTAACACGTATAACAAATGATGGGTCGTTTCAATTTTGGGTTTTTCGGGCGAGATTCTAGGGTGCCTCGGGGACCGGGACTGAATTTTAACACGTTTTTTTGATGCGACGGACAAGACTTTAACTCGAGCTCAGATTTCTTGATGTCCCAATATCACGACTAACACATATAACAAATGATGGGTCGTTTATAATTTGGGTTTTTCGGGCCGGATTCTAGGGTGCCTCGGGGACCGGGACTGAATTTTAACACGTTTTTATGATGCGTCGGACAAAACCTTAACTCGAGCTCACATTTTTTATGTCCCAAGTAACACGTATAACAAATGATGGGTTGTTTAAATTTTCGGTTTTTCGGGGCCAGATTCTATGGTGCCTCGGGGATCGGGACTGAATTTTAACACGTTTTTATGATGCGTCGGTCGAAACCTTAACTCGAGCTTAAATTTTTCATGTCCCAATACCCCAACTAACACGTATAACAAATGATGGGTCGTTTAAATTTTGGGTTTTTCGGGTGCCTCGGGGATCGGGACAGAATTTTTACACGTTTTTATGATGCGTCGTACGAAACCTTAACTCCAGCTCAGATTTTTGATGTCCCAATACCCCAACTAACACGTATAACAAATTATGGGTCGTTAAAATTTTGGGTTTTTCAGGCCGGATTCTAGGGTGCCTCGGGGAACGGGACTGAATTTTAACATGTTTTTATGAGGCGTTGGACGAAACCTTAACTCGAGCTTAGATTTTTGATGTCCCAACACCCCAACTAACACTTATAACAAATGATGGGTCGTTTAAATTTTAGGTTTTTCGGGCCGGATTCTAGGGTGCCTCGGGGACCGGGACTGAATTTTAACACGTTTTTATGATGCTTCGGACAAAACCATAACTAGAACTCATATTTTTGATGTCTCAGTATCACGACTAACACGTATAACAAATGATGGGTCGTTTATAATTTGGGTTTTTCGGGCCGGATTCTAGGTTGCCTCGGGCACCGGGACTGAATTTTAACACGTTTTTATGATGCGTCGGACAAAACCTTAACTCGAGCTCAGATTTTTGATGTCCCAATACCCGAACTAACACGTATAACAAATGATAGGTTGTTTAAATTTTGGGTTTTTCGGGCCGGATTCTAAGGTGCCTCGGGGACCTGGACTGAATTTTAACACGTTTTTATGATGCGTCGGACGAAACCTTAACTCGAGCTCAGATTTTTGATGTCCCAATACCCCAACTAACACGTATAACAAATGATGGGTCGTTTAAATTTTGGGTTTTTCGGGTGCCTCGGGGATCGGGACTGAATTTTTACACGTTTTTATGATGCGTCGTAGGAAACCTTAACTCGAGCTCAGATTTTTTATGTCCCAATACCCCAACTAACACGTATAACAAATGATGGGTCGTTAAAATTTTGCGTTTTTCAGCCGGATTCTAGGGTGCCTCGGGGACCGAGACTGAATTTAAACACGTTTTTATGATCCGTCGGACAAAACCTTAACTCGAGCTCACATTTTTAATGTCCCAATACCCGAACTAAAACGTATAACAAATGATGGGTCGTTTAAATTTTGGGTTTTTCGGGCCGGATTCTAGGGTACATCGGGGACCGGGACTGAATTTTAACACGTTTTTATGATGCGTCGGACAAAACCTTAACTCGAGCTCAGATTTTTTATCTCCCAACACCCCAACTAACACGTATAACAAATGTTGGGTCGTTTAAATTTTCGGTTTTTCGGGACGGATTCTAGGGTGCCTCGGGGACCGGTGCTGAATTTTAACAAGTGTTTTTTGATGCGTCGGACAAAACTTTAACTCGAGCTCAGATTTTATGATGTCCCAATATCACGACTAACACGTATAACAAATGATGGGTCGTTTATAATTTGGGTTTTTCGGGCCGGATTCTAGGGTGCCTCGGGGACCGGCACTAAATTTTAACACGTTTTTATGATGCTTCGGACAAAACCATAACTAGAGCTCATATTTTTAATGTCCCAGTATCACGACTAACACGTATAACAAATGATGGGTCGTTTATAATTTGGGTTTTTCGGGCCGGATTCTAGGTCGCCTCGGGGACCGGGACTGAATTTTAACACGTTTTTATGATGCGTCGGACAAAACCTTAACTCGAGCTCAGATTTTTGATGTCCCAATACCCGAACTAAAACGTATAACAAATGATGGGTCGTTTAAATTTTGGGTTTTTCGGGCCGGATTCTAAGGTGTCTCGGGGACCGGGACTGAATTTTAACACGTTTTTATGATGCGTCGGACGAAACCTTAACTCGAGCTCAGATTTTTGATGTCCCAATACCCCAACTAACACGTATAACAAATGATGGGTCGTTTAAATTTTGGGTTTTTCGGGTGCCTCGGGGATCGGGACTGAATTTTTACACGTTTTTATGATGCGTCGTAGGAAACCTTAACTCGAGCTCAGATTTTTGATGTCCCAATACCCCAACTAACACGTATAACAAATGATGGGTCGTTAAAATTTTGGGTTTTTCAGGCCGGATTCTAGGGTGCCTCGGGGACCGAGACTGAATTTAAACACGTTTTTATGATCCGTCGGACAAAACTTTAACTCGAGCTCACATTTTTAATGTCCCAATACCCGAACTAAAACGTATAACAAATGATGGGTCGTTTAAATTTTGGGTTTTTCGGGCCGGATTCAAGGGTGCCTCGGGGACCGGGACTGAATTTTAACACGTTTTTATGATGCGTCGGACGAAACCTTAACTCGAGCTCAGATTTTTGATGTCCCAATACCCCAACTAACACGTATAACAAATGATGGGTCGTTAAATTTTCGGTTTTTCGGGCCAGATTCTATGGTGCCTCGGGGATCGGGACTGAATTTTAACACATTTTTATGATGCGTCGGACAAAACCTTAACTCGAACTCAGATTTTTGATGTCCCAATACCCCAACTAACACGTATAACAAATGATGGGTCGTTTAAATTTTAGGTTTTTCGGGCTGGATTCTAGGGTGCCTCGGGGACCGGGACTGAATTTTAACACGTTTTTATGATGCGTCGGACGAAACCTTAACTCGAGCTCAGATTTTTGATGTCCCAATACCCCAACTAACACGTATAACGAATGATGTGTCGTTAAATTTTCGGTTTTTCGGTCCACATTCTATGGTGCCTCGGGGATCGGGACTGAATTTTAACACGTTTTTATGATGCGTCAGACAAAACCTTAACTCGAGCTCAGATTTTTGATGTCCCAATACCCCAACTAACACGTATAACAAATGATGGGTCGTTTAAATTTTGGGTTTTTCGGGCCAGATTCTAGGGTGCCTCGGGTACCGGGACTGAATTTTAACACGTTTTTATGATGCGTCGCAGAAAACCTTAACTAGAGGTCAGATTTTTGATGTCCCAATACCCTAACTAACACGTATAACAAATGATGGGTCGTTTCAATTTTGGGTTTTTCGGGCGAGATTCTAGGGTGCCTCGGGGACCGGGACTGAATTTTAACACGTTTTTTTGATGCGACGGACAAGACTTTAACTCGAGCTCAGATTTCTTGATGTCCCAATATCACGACTAACACATATAACAAATGATGGGTCGTTTATAATTTGGGTTTTTCGGGCCGGATTCTAGGGTGCCTCGGGGACCGGGACTGAATTTTAACACGTTTTTATGATGCGTCGGACAAAACCTTAACTCGAGCTCACATTTTTTATGTCCCAAGTAACACGTATAACAAATGATGGGTTGTTTAAATTTTCGGTTTTTCGGGGCCAGATTCTATGGTGCCTCGGGGATCGGGACTGAATTTTAACACGTTTTTATGATGCGTCGGTCGAAACCTTAACTCGAGCTTAAATTTTTCATGTCCCAATACCCCAACTAACACGTATAACAAATGATGGGTCGTTTAAATTTTGGGTTTTTCGGGTGCCTCGGGGATCGGGACAGAATTTTTACACGTTTTTATGATGCGTCGTACGAAACCTTAACTCCAGCTCAGATTTTTGATGTCCCAATACCCCAACTAACACGTATAACAAATTATGGGTCGTTAAAATTTTGGGTTTTTCAGGCCGGATTCTAGGGTGCCTCGGGGAACGGGACTGAATTTTAACATGTTTTTATGAGGCGTTGGACGAAACCTTAACTCGAGCTTAGATTTTTGATGTCCCAACACCCCAACTAACACTTATAACAAATGATGGGTCGTTTAAATTTTAGGTTTTTCGGGCCGGATTCTAGGGTGCCTCGGGGACCGGGACTGAATTTTAACACGTTTTTATGATGCTTCGGACAAAACCATAACTAGAACTCATATTTTTGATGTCTCAGTATCACGACTAACACGTATAACAAATGATGGGTCGTTTATAATTTGGGTTTTTCGGGCCGGATTCTAGGTTGCCTCGGGCACCGGGACTGAATTTTAACACGTTTTTATGATGCGTCGGACAAAACCTTAACTCGAGCTCAGATTTTTGATGTCCCAATACCCGAACTAACACGTATAACAAATGATAGGTTGTTTAAATTTTGGGTTTTTCGGGCCGGATTCTAAGGTGCCTCGGGGACCTGGACTGAATTTTAACACGTTTTTATGATGCGTCGGACGAAACCTTAACTCGAGCTCAGATTTTTGATGTCCCAATACCCCAACTAACACGTATAACAAATGATGGGTCGTTTAAATTTTGGGTTTTTCGGGTGCCTCGGGGATCGGGACTGAATTTTTACACGTTTTTATGATGCGTCGTAGGAAACCTTAACTCGAGCTCAGATTTTTTATGTCCCAATACCCCAACTAACACGTATAACAAATGATGGGTCGTTAAAATTTTGGGTTTTTCAGCCGGATTCTAGGGTGCCTCGGGGACCGGGACTGAATTTAAACACGTTTTTATGATCCGTCGGACAAAACCTTAACTCGAGCTCACATTTTTAATGTCCCAATACCCGAACTAAAACGTATAACAAATGATGGGTCGTTTAAATTTTGGGTTTTTCGGGCCGGATTCTAGGGTACATCGGGGACCGGGACTGAATTTTAACACGTTTTTATGATGCGTCGGACAAAACCTTAACTCGAGCTCAGATTTTTTATCTCCCAACACCCCAACTAACACGTATAACAAATGTTGGGTCGTTTAAATTTTCGGTTTTTCGGGACGGATTCTAGGGTGCCTCGGGGACCGGTGCTGAATTTTAACAAGTGTTTTTTGATGCGTCGGACAAAACTTTAACTCGTGCTCAGATTTTATGATGTCCCAATATCACGACTAACACGTATAACAAATGATGGGTCGTTTATAATTTGGGTTTTTCGGGCCGGATTCTAGGGTGCCTCGGGGACCGGCACTAAATTTTAACACGTTTTTATGATGCTTCGGACAAAACCATAACTAGAGCTCATATTTTTAATGTCCCAGTATCACGACTAACACGTATAACAAATGATGGGTCGTTTATAATTTGGGTTTTTCGGGCCGGATTCTAGGTCGCCTCGGGGACCGGGACTGAATTTTAACACGTTTTTATGATGCGTCGGACAAAACCTTAACTCGAGCTCAGATTTTTGATGTCCCAATACCCGAACTAAAACGTATAACAAATGATGGGTCGTTTAAATTTTGGGTTTTTCGGGCCGGATTCTAAGGTGTCTCGGGGACCGGGACTGAATTTTAACACGTTTTTATGATGCGTCGGACGAAACCTTAACTCGAGCTCAGATTTTTGATGTCCCAATACCCCAACTAACACGTATAACAAATGATGGGTCGTTTAAATTTTGGGTTTTTCGGGTGCCTCGGGGATCGGGACTGAATTTTTACACGTTTTTATGATGCGTCGTAGGAAACCTTAACTCGAGCTCAGATTTTTGATGTCCCAATACCCCAACTAACACGTATAACAAATGATGGGTCGTTAAAATTTTGGGTTTTTCAGGCCGGATTCTAGGGTGCCTCGGGGACCGAGACTGAATTTAAACACGTTTTTATGATCCGTCGGACAAAACCTTAACTCGAGCTCACATTTTTAATGTCCCAATACCCGAACTAAAACGTATAACAAATGATGGGTCGTTTAAATTTTGGGTTTTTCGGGCCGGATTCTAGGGTGCCTCGGGGACCGGGACTGAATTTTAACACGTTTTTATGATGCGTCGGACGAAACCTTAACTCGAGCTCAGATTTTTGATGTCCCAATACCCCAACTAACACGTATAACAAATGATGGGTCGTTAAATTTTCGGTTTTTCGGGCCAGATTCTATGGTGCCTCGGGGATCGGGACTGAATTTTAACACATTTTTATGATGCGTCGGACAAAACCTTAACTCGAACTCAGATTTTTGATGTCCCAATACCCCAACTAACACGTATAACAAATGATGGGTCGTTTAAATTTTAGGTTTTTCGGGCTGGATTCTAGGGTGCCTCGGGGACCGGGACTGAATTTTAACACGTTTTTATGATGCGTCGGACGAAACCTTAACTCGAGCTCAGATTTTTGATGTCCCAATACCCCAACTAACACGTATAACGAATGATGTGTCGTTAAATTTTCGGTTTTTCGGTCCACATTCTATGGTGCCTCGGGGATCGGGACTGAATTGTAACACGTTTTTATGATGCGTCAGACAAAACCTTAACTCGAGCTCAGATTTTTGATGTCCCAATACCCCAACTAACACGTATAACAAATGATGGGTCGTTTAAATTTTGGGTTTTTCGGGCCAGATTCTAGGGTGCCTCGGGTACCGGGACTGAATTTTAACACGTTTTTATGATGCGTCGCAGAAAACCTTAACTAGAGGTCAGATTTTTGATGTCCCAATACCCTAACTAACACGTATAACAAATGATGGGTCGTTTCAATTGTGGGTTTTTCGGGCCAGATTCTAGGGTGCCTCGGGGACCGGGACTGAATTTTAACACGTTTTTTTGATGCGACGGACAAGACTTTAACTCGAGCTCAGATTTCTTGATGTCCCAATATCACGACTAACACATATAACAAATGATGGGTCGTTTATAATTTGGGTTTTTCGGGCCGGATACTAGGGTGCCTCGGGGACCGGCACTGAATTTTAACACGTTTTTATGATGCGTCGGACAAAACCTTAACTCGAGCTCACATTTTTGATGTCCCAAGTAACACGTATAACAAATGATGGGATGTTTAAATTTTCGGTTTTTCGGGGCCAGATTCTATGGTGCCTCGGGGATCGGGACTGAATTTTAACACGTTTTTATGATGCGTCGGTCGAAACCTTAACTCGAGCTTAAATTTTTCATGTCCCAATACCCCAACTAACACGTATAACAAATGATGGGTCGTTTAAATTTTGGGTTTTTCGGGTGCCTCGGGGATCGGGACAAAATTTTTACACGTTTTTATGATGCGTCGTACGAAACCTTAACTCCAGCTCAGATTTTTGATGTCCCAATACCCCAACTAACACGTATAACAAATAATGGGTCGTTAAAATTTTGGGTTTTTTAGGCCGGATTCTAGGGTGCCTCGGGGAACGGGACTGAATTTTAACATGTTTTTATGAGGCGTTGGACGAAACCTTAACTCGAGCTCAGATTTTTGATGTCCCAACACCCCAACTAACACTTATAACAAATGATGGGTCGTTTAAATTTTAGGTTTTTCGGGCCGGATTCTAGGGTGCCTCGGGGACCGGGACTGAATTTTAACACGTTTTTATGATGCGTCGGACGAAACCTTAACTCGAGCTCAGATTTTTGATGTCCCAATACCCCAATTAACACGTATAACAAATGATGGGTCATTTAAATTTTCGGTTTTTCAGGCCAGATTCTATGGTGCCTCGGGGATCGGGACTGAATTTTAACACGTTTTTATGATGCGTCGGACGAAACCTTAACTCGAGCTCAGATTTTTGATGTCCCAATACCCCAACTAACACGTATAACAAATGATGGGTCGTTTAAATTTTGGGTTTTTCGGGTGCCTCGGGGATCGGGACTGAATTTTTACACGTTTTTATGATGCGTCGTAGGAAACCTTAACTCGAGCTCAGATTTTTGATGTCCCAATACCCCAACTAACACGTATAACAAATGATGGGTCGTTAAAATTTTGGGTTTTTCAGCCGGATTCTAGGGTGCCTCGGGGACCGGGACTGAATTTAAACACGTTTTTAAGATCCGTCGGACAAAACCATAACTCGAGCTCACATTTTTAATGTCCCAATAGCCGAACTAAAACGTATAACAAATGATGGGTCGTTTAAATTTTGGGTTATTCGGGCCGGATTCTAGGGTGCCTCGGGGACCGGGACTGAATTTTAACACATTTTTATGATGCGTCGGACGAAACCTTAACTCGAGCTCAGATTTTTTATGTCCCAACACCCCAACTAACACGTATAACAAATGTTGGGTCATTTAAATTTTCGGTTTTTCGGGACGGATTCTAGGTTGCCTCGGGGACCGGTGCTGAATTTTAACAAGTGTTTTTTGATGCGTCGGACAAAACTTTAACTCCAGCTCAGATTTTATGATGTCCCAATATCACGACTAACACGTAAAACAAATGATGGGTCGTTTATAATTTGGGTTTTTCGGGCCGGATTCTAGGGTGCCTCGGGGACCGGGACTGAATTTTAACACGTTTTTATGATGCTTCGGACAAAACCATAACTAGAGCTCATATTTTTAATGTCCCAGTATCACGACTAACACGTATAACAAATGATGGGTCGTTTCAATTTTGGGTTTTTCGGGCCAGATTCTAGGGTGCCTCGGGGACCGGGACTGAATTTTAACACGTTTTTTTGATGCGACGGACAAGACTTTAACTCGAGCTCAGATTTCTTGATGTCCCAATATCACGACTAACACATATAACAAATGATGGGTCGTTTATAATTTGGGTTTTTCGGGCCGGATTCTAGGGTGCCTCGGGGACCAGGACTGAATTTTAACACGTTTTTATGATGCGTCGGACCAAACCTTAACTCGAGCTCACATTTTTGATGTCCAATACCCCAAGTAACACGTATAACAAATGATGGGTCGTTTAAATTTTCGGTTTTTCGGGCCAGATTCTATGGTGCCTCGGGGATCAGGACTGAATTTTAACACGTTTTTATGATGCGTCGGTCGAAACCTTAATTCGAGCTTAAATTTTTCATGTCCCAATACCCCAACTAACACGTATAACAAATGATGGGTCGTTTAAATTTTGGGTTTTTCGGGTGCCTCGGGGATCGGGACAGAATTTTTACACGTTTTTATGATGCGTCGTACGAAACCTTAACTCCAGCTCAGATTTTTGATGTCCCAATACCACAACTAACACGTATAACAAATTATGGGTCGTTAAAATTTTGGGTTTTTCAGGCCGGATTCTAGGGTGCCTCGGGGAACGTGACTCAATTTTAACATGTTTTTATGAGGCGTTGGACGAAACCTTAACTCGAGCTCAGATTTTTGATGTCCCAATACCCCAACTAACACTTATAACAAATGATGGGTCGTTTAAATTTTAGGTTTTTCGGGCCGGATTCTAGGGTGCCTCGGGGACCGGGACTGAATTTTAACACGTTTTTATGATGCGTCGGACGAAACCTTAACTCGAGCTCAGATTTTTGATGTCCCAATACCCCAACTAACACGTATAACAAATGATGGGTCATTTAAATTTTCGGTTTTTCGGGCCAGATTCTATGGTGCCTCGGGGATCGGGACTGAATTTTAACACGTTTTTATGATGCGTCGGACGAAACCTTAATTCGAGCTCAGATTTTTGATGTCCCAACACCCCAACTAACACGTATAAAAAATGATGGGTCGTTTAAATTTTGGGTTTTTCAGGTGCCTCGGGGATCGGGACTGAATTTTTACACGTTTTTATGATCCGTCGGACAAAACCTTAACTCGAGCTCACATTTTTGATGTCCCAATACCCCAACTAACACGTATAACAAATGATGGGTCGTTTAAATTTTGGGTTTTTCAGGCCGGATTCTAGGGTGCCTCGGGGACCGGGACTGAATTTTAACACGTTTTATGAGGCGTCGGACGAAACCTTAACTCAAGCTCAGATTTTTGATGTCCCAATACCCCAACTAAGACTTATAACAAATGATGGGTCGTTTAAATTTTGGATTTTTCGGGCCGAATTCTAGGGTGCCTCAGGGACCGGGACTGAATTTTTACACGTTTTTATGATCCGTCGGACAAAACCTTAACTCGAGCTCACATTTTTGATGTCCTAATACCCCAACTAACAAGTATAACAAATGATGTGTCGTTAAATTTTCGGTTTTTCGGGCCAGATTCTATGGTGCCTCGGGGCTCGGGACTGAATTTTAACACGTTTTTATTGTGCGTCGGACAAAACCTTAACTCGAGCTCAGATTTTTGATGTCCCAATACCCCAACTAACACGTATAACAAATGATGGGTCGTTTAAATTTTGGGTTTTTCGGGCCGGATTCTAGGGTGCCTCGGGGACCGGTGCTGAATTTTAACAAGTGTTTTTTGATGCGTCGGACAAAACTTTAACTCGAACTCAGATGTTATGATGTCCCAATATCACGACTAACACGTATAACAAATGATGGGTCGTTTATAATTTGGGTTTTTCGGGCCGGATTCTAGGGTGCCTCGGGGACCGGGACTGAACTTTAACACGTTTTTATGATGCTTCGGACAAAACCATAACTCGAGCTCATATTTTTGATGTCCCATTATCATGACTAACACGTATAACAAATGATGGGTCGTTTCTAATTTGGGTTTTTCGGGCCGGATTCTAGGGTGCCTCGGGGATCGGGACTGAATTTTAACACGTTTTTATGATGCATCCGACAAAACCTTAACTTGAGCTAACATTTTTGATGTCCCAATACCCCAACTAACACGTATAACAAATGATGGGTTGTTTAAATTTTCGGTTTTTCGGGCCAGATTCTATGGTGCCTCGGGGATCGGGACTGAATTTTAACACGTTTTTATGATGCGTCGGACGAAACCTTAACTCGAGCTCAGATTTTTGATGTCCCAATACCCCAACTAACACGTATAACAAATGATGGGTCGTTTAAATTTTGGGTTTTTCGGGCCGGATTCTAGGGTGCCTCGGGGACCGGGACTGAATTTTAACACGTTTTTATGATGCGTCGGACGAAACCTTAACTCGAGCTCAGATTTTTTATGTCCCAACACCCCAACTAACACGTAGAACAAATGTTGGGTCGTTTAAATTTTCGGTTTTTCGGGACGGATTCTAGGGTGCCTCGGGGACCAGGACTGAATTTTAACACGTTTTTATGATGCGTCGGACGAAACCTTAACTCGAGCTCAGATTTTTGATGTCCCAATACCCCAACTAACACGTATAACAAATGATGGGTCGTTTAAATTTTGGGTTTTTCGGGTGCCTCGGGGATCGGGACTGAATTTTTACACGTTTTTATGATGCGTCGTAGGAAACCTTAACTCGAGCTCAGATTTTTTATGTCCCAATACCCCAACTAACACGTATAACAAATGATGGGTCGTTAAAATTTTGGGTTTTTCGGGCCGGATTCTAGGGTGCCTCGGGGACCGGGACTGAATTTTAACACGTTTTTATGATGCGTCGGACGAAACCTTAACTCGAGCTCAGATTTTTTATCTCCCAACACCCCAACTAACACGTATAACAAATGTTGGGTCGTTTAAATTTTCGGTTTTTCGGGACGGATTCTAGGGTGCCTCGGGGACCGGTGCTGAATTTTAACAAGTGTTTTTTGATGCTTCGGACAAAACTTTAACTCGAGCTCAGATTTTATGATGTCCCAATATCACGACTAACACGTATAACAAATGATGGGTCGTTTATAATTTGGGTTTTTCGGGCCGGATTCTAGGGTGCCTCGGGGACCGGGACTAAATTTTAACACGTTTTTATGATGCTCCGGACAAAACCATAACTAGAGCTCATATTTTTAATGTCCCAGTATCACGACTAACACGTATAACAAATGATGGGTCGTTTATAATTTGGGTTTTTCGGGCCGGATTCTAGGTTGCCTCGGGGACCGGGACTGAATTTTAACACGTCTTTATGATGCGTCGGACAAAACCTTAACTCGAGCTCAGATTTTTGATGTCCCAATACCCGAACTAACACGTATAACAAATGATAGGTTGATTAAATTTTGGGTTTTTCGGGCCGGATTCTAAGGTGCCTCGGGGACCGGGACTGAATTTTAACACGTTTTTATGATGCGTCGGACGAAACCTTAACTCGAGCTCAGATTTTTGATGTCCCAATACCCCAACTAACACGTATAACAAATGATGGGTCGTTTAAATTTTGGGTTTTTCGGGTGCCTCGGGGATCGGGACTGAATTTTTACAAGTTTTTATGATGCGTCGTAGGAAACCTTAACTCGAGCTCAGATTTTTGATGTCCCAATACCCCAACTAACACGTATAACAAATGATGGGTCGTTAAAATTTTGGGTTTTTCAGGCCGGATTCTAGGGTGCCTGGGGGACCGGGACTGAATTTAAACACGTTTTTATGATCCGTCGGACAAAACCTTAACTCTAGCTCACATTTTTAATGTCCCAATACCCGAACTAAAACGTATAACAAATGATGGGTCGTTTAAATTTTGGGTTTTTCGGGCCGGATTCTAGGGTGCCTCGGGGACCGGGACTGAATTTTAACACGTTTTTATGATGCGTCGGACGAAACCTTAACTCGAGCTCAGATTTTTTATGTCCCAACACCCCAACTAACACGTAGAACAAATGTTGGGTCGTTTAAATTTTCGGTTTTTCGGGACGGATTCTAGGGTGCCTCGGGGACCAGGACTGAATTTTAACACGTTTTTATGATGCGTCGGACGAAACCTTAACTCGAGCTCAGATTTTTGATGTCCCAATACCCCAACTAACATGTATAACAAATGATGTGTCGTTAAAATTTTAGGTTTTTCAGGCCGGATTCTAGGGTGCCTCGGGGACCGGGACTGAATTTTAACACGGTTTTATGATGCGTCGGACAAAACCTTAACTCGAGCTCACATTTTTGATGTCCCAATACCCCAACTAACACGTATAACAAATGATGGGTCGTTAAAATTTTGGGTTTTTCAGGCCGGATTCTAGGGTGCCTCGGGGACCGGGACTGAATCTTAACACGTTTTTATGAGGCGACGGACGAAACCTTAACTCGAGCTCAGATTTTTGATGTCCCAATACCCCAACTAAAACTTATAACAAATGATGGGTCGTTTAAATTATAGGTTTTTCGGGCCAGATTCTATGGTGCCTCGGGGATCAGGACTGAATTTTAACACGTTTTTATGATGCGTCGGACGAAACCTTAACTCGAGCTCAGATTTTTGATGTCCCAATACCCCAACTAACACGTATAACAAATGATGGGTCGTTTAAATTTTGGGTTTTTCGGGTGCCTCGTGGATCGGGACTGAATTTTTACACGTTTTTAGGATGCGTCGTACGAAACCTTAACTCGAGCTCAGATTTTTTATGTCCCAATACCCCAACTAACACGTATAACAAATGATGGGTCTTTAAAATTTTGGGTTTTTCAGGACGGATTCTAGGGTGCCTCGGGGACCGGGACTGAATATTAACACGTTTTTATGATGCGTCGGACGAATCCTTAACTCGAGCTCAGATTTTTCATGTCCCAATACCCCAACTAACACGTATAACAAATCATGTGTCGTTAAATTTTCGGTTTTTCGGGCCAGATTCTATGGTGCCTCGGGGATCGGGACTGAATTTTAACACATTTTTATGATGCGTCGGACAAAACCTTAACTCGAACTCAGATTTTTGATGTCCCAATACCCCAACTAACACGTATAACAAATGATGGGTCGTTTAAATTTTAGGTTTTTCGGGTCGGATTCTAGGGTGCCTCGGGGACCGGGACTGAATTTTAACACGTTTTTATGATGCGTCGGACGAAACCTTAACTCGAGCTCAGATTTTTGATGTCCCAATACCCCAACTAACACGTATAACGAATGATGTGTCGTTAAATTTTCGGTTTTTCGGTCCACATTCTATGGTGCCTCGGGGATCGGGACTGAATTTTAACACGTTTTTATGATGCGTCAGACAAAACCTTAACTCGAGCTCAGATTTTTGATGTCCCAATACCCCAACTAACACGTATAACAAATGATGGGTCGTTTAAATTTTGGGTTTTTCGGGCCAGATTCTAGGGTGCCTCGCGTACCGGGACTGAATTTTAACACGTTTTTATGATGCGTCGCAGAAAACCTTAACTAGAGGTCAGATTTTTGATGTCCCAATACCCCAACTAACACGTATAACAAATGATGGGTCGTTTCAATTTTGGGTTTTTCGGGCCAGATTCTAGGGTGCCTCGGGGACCGGGACTGAATTTTAACACGTTTTTTTGATGCGTCGGACGAAACCTTAACTCGAGCTCAGATTTTTGATGTCCCAATACCCCAACTAACATGTATAACAAATGATGTGTCGTTAAAATTTTAGGTTTTTCAGGCCGGATTCTAGGGTGCCTCGGGGACCGGGACTGAATTTTAACACGGTTTTATGATGCGACGGACGAAACCTTAACTCGAGCTCACATTTTTGATGTCCCAATACCCCAACTAACACGTATAACAAATGATGGGTCGTTAAAATTTTGGGTTTTTCAGGCCGGATTCTAGGGTGCCTCGGGGACCGGGACTGAATCTTAACACGTTTTTATGAGGCGACGGACGAAACCTTAACTCGAGCTCAGATTTTTGATGTCCCAATACCCCAACTAAAACTTATAACAAATGATGGGTCGTTTAAATTATAGGTTTTTCGGGCCAGATTCTATGGTGCCTCGGGGATCAGGACTGAATTTTAACACGTTTTTAGGATGCGTCGTACGAAACCTTAACTCGAGCTCAGATTTTTGATGTCCCAATACCCCAACTAACACGTATAACAAATGATGGGTCGTTTAAATTTTGGGTTTTTCGGGTGCCTCGTGGATCGGGACTGAATTTTTACACGTTTTTAGGATGCGTCGTACGAAACCTTAACTCGAGCTCAGATTTTTGATGTCCCAATACCCCAACTAACACGTATAACAAATGATGGGTCGTTTAAATTTTGGGTTTTTCGGGTGCCTCGTGGATCGGGACTTAATTTTTACACGTTTTTAGGATGCGTCGTACGAAACCTTAACTCGAGCTCAGATTTTTTATGTCCCAATACCCCAACTAACACGTATAACAAATGATGGGTCTTTAAAATTTTGGGTTTTTCAGGACGGATTCTAGGGTGCCTCGGGGACCGGGACTGAATATTAACACGTTTTTATGATGCGTCGGACGAATCCTTAACTCGAGCTCAGATTTTTCATGTCCCAATACCCCAACTAACACGTATAACAAATCATGTGTCGTTAAATTTTCGGTTTTTCGGGCCAGATTCTATGGTGCCTCGGGGATCGGGACTGAATTTTAACACATTTTTATGATGCGTCGGACAAAACCTTAACTCGAACTCAGATTTTTGATGTCCCAATACCCCAACTAACACGTATAACAAATGATGGGTCGTTTAAATTTTAGGTTTTTCGGGTCGGATTCTAGGGTGCCTCGGGGACCGGGACTGAATTTTAACACGTTTTTATGATGCGTCGGACGAAACCTTAACTCGAGCTCAGATTTTTGATGTCCCAATACCCCAACTAACACGTATAACGAATGATGTGTCGTTAAATTTTCGGTTTTTCGGTCCACATTCTATGGTGCCTCGGGGATCGGGACTGAATTTTAACACGTTTTTATGATGCGTCAGACAAAACCTTAACTCGAGCTCAGATTTTTGATGTCCCAATACCCCAACTAACACGTATAACAAATGATGGGTCGTTTAAATTTTGGGTTTTTCGGGCCAGATTCTAGGGTGCCTCGCGTACCGGGACTGAATTTTAACACGTTTTTATGATGCGTCGCAGAAAACCTTAACTAGAGGTCAGATTTTTGATGTCCCAATACCCCAACTAACACGTATAACAAATGATGGGTCGTTTTAATTTTGGGTTTTTCGGGCCAGATTCTAGGGTGCCTCGGGGACCGGGACTGAATTTTAACACGTTTTTTTGATGCGTCGGACAAAACCTTAACTCGAGCTCAGATTTTTGATGTCCCAATACCCCAACTAACACGTATAACAAATGATGGGTCGTTAAAATTTTGGGTTTTTCAGGCCGGATTCTAGGGTGCCTCGGGGACCGGGACTGAATTTTAACACGTTTTTATGAGGCGACGGACGAAACCTTAACTCGAGCTCAGATTTTTGATGTCCCAATACCCCAACTAACACTTATAACAAATGATGGGTCGTTTAAATTTTGGGTTTTTCAGGCCGGATTCTAGGGTGCCTCGGGGACCGGGACTGAATTTTAACACGTTTTATGAGGCGTCGGACAAAACCTTAACTCGAGCTCAGATTTTTGATGTCCCAATACCCCAACTAACACTTATAACAAATGATGGGTCGTTTAAATTTTGGATTTTTCGGGCCGAATTCTAGGGTGCATCAGGCACCGGGACTGAATTTTAACACGTTTTTATGATGCGTCGGGCGAAACCTTAACTCGAGCTCAGATTTTTGATGTCCTAATACCCCAACTAACAAGTATAACAAATGATGTGTCGTTAAATTTTCGGTTTTTCGGGCCAGATTCTATGGTGCCTCGGGGCTCGAGACTGAATTTTAACACGTTTTTATTGTGCGTCGGACAAAACCTTAACTCGAGCTCAGATTTTTGATGTCCCAATACCCCAACTAACACGTATAACAAATGATGGGTCGTTTAAATTTTGGGTTTTTCGGGCCGGATTCTAGGGTGCCTCGGGGACCGGTGCTGAATTTTAACAAGTGTTTTTTGATGCGTCGGACAAAACTTTAACTCGAACTCAGATGTTATGATGTCCCAATATCACGACTAACACGTATAACAAATGATGGGTCGTTTATAATTTGGGTTTTTCGGGCCGGATTCTAGGGTGCCTCGGGGACCGGGACTGAACTTTAACACGTTTTTATGATGCTTCGGACAAAACCATAACTCGAGCTCATATTTTTGATGTCCCATTATCATGACTAACACGTATAACAAATGATGGGTCGTTTCTAATTTGGGATTTTCGGGCCGGATTCTAAGGTGCCTCGGGGATCGGGACTGAATTTTAACACGTTTTTATGATGCGTCCGACAAAACCTTAACTTGAGCTAACATTTTTGATGTCCCAATACCCCAACTAACACGTATAACAAATGATGGGTTGTTTAAATTTTCGGTTTTTCGGGCCAGATTCTATGGTGCCTCGGGGATCGGGACTGAATTTTAACACGTTTTTATGATGCGTCGTACAAAACCTTAACTCGAGCTCAGATTTTTGATGTCCCAATACCCCAACTAACAGGTATAACAAATGATGTGTCGTTTCAATTTTAGGTTTTTCAGGCCGGATTCTAGGGTGCCTCGGGGACCGGGACTGAATTTTAACACGTTTTTATGATGCGTCGGACAAAACCTTAACTCGAGCTCAGATTTTTGATGTCCCAATACCCCAACTAACACGTATAACAAATGATGGGTCGTTTAAATTTTGGGTTTTTCGGGCCAGATTCTAGGGTGCCTCGGGTACCGGGACTGAATTTTAACACGTTTTTATGATGCGTCGCAGACAACCTTAACTAGAGGTCAGATTTTTGATGTCCCAATACCCCAACTAACACGTATAACAAATGATGGGTCGTTTCAATTTTGGGTTTTTCGGGCCAGATTCTAGGGTGCCTCGGGGACCGGGACTGAATTTTAACACGTTTTTTTGATGCGACGGACAAGACTTTAACTCGAGCTCAGATTTCTTGATGTCCCAATATCACGACTAACACATATAACAAATGATGGGTCGTTTATAATTTGGGTTTTTCGGGCCGGATTCTAGGGTGCCTCGGGGACCGGGACTGAATTTTAACACGTTTTTATGATGCGTCGGACAAAACCTTAACTCGAGCTCACAGTTTTGATGTCCCAAGTAACACGTATAACAAATGATGGGTTGTTTAAATTTTCGGTTTTTCGGGCCAGATTCTATGATGCCTCGGGGATCGGGACTGAATTTTAACACGTTTTTATGATGCGTCGGTCGAAACCTTAACTCGAGCTTAAATTTTTCATGTCCCAATACCCCAACTAACACGTATAACAAATGATGGGTCGTTTAAATTTTGGGTTTTTCGGGTGCCTCGGGGATCGGGACAGAATTTTTACACGTTTTTATGATGCGTCGTACGAAACCTTAACTCCAGCTCAGATTTTTGATGTCCCAATACCCCAACTAACACGTATAACAAATGATGGGTCGTTAAAATTTTGGGTTTTTCAGGCCGGATTCTAGGGTGCCTCGGGGAACGGGACTGAATTTTAACATGTTTTTATGAGGCGTGGGACGAAACCTTAACTCGGGCTCAGATTTTTGATGTCCCAATACCCCAACTAACACTTATAACAAATGATGGGTCGTTTCAATTTTAGGTTTTTCGGGCCGGATTCTAGGGTGCCTCGGGGACCGGGACTGAATTTTAACACGTTTTTATGATGCGTCGGACGAAACCTTAACTCGATCTCAGATTTTTTATGTCCCAACACCCCAACTAACACGTATAACAAATGTTGGGTCGTTTAAATTTTGGGTTTTTCGGGTGCCTCGGGGATCTGGACTGAATTTTTACACGTTTTTATGATGCGTCGTAGGAAACCTTAACTCGAGCTCAGATTTTTGATGTCCCAATACCCCAACTAACACGTATAACAAATGATGGGTCGTTAAAATTTTGGGTTTTTCAGCCGGATTCTAGGGTGCCTCGGGGACCGGGACTGAATTTAAACACGTTTTTATGATCCGTCGGACAAAACCTTAACTCGAGCTCACATTTTTAATGTCCCAATACCCGAACTAAAACGTATAACAAATGATGGGTCGTTTAAATTTTGGGTTTTTCGGGCCGGATTCTAGGGTTCCTCGGGGACCGGGACTGAATTTTAACACGTTTTTATGATGCGTCGGACGAAACCTTAACTCGAGCTCAGATTTTTTATGTCCCAACACCCCAACTAACACGTATAACAAATGTTGGGTCGTTTAAATTCTCGGTTTTTGGGGACGGATTCTAGGGTGCCTCGGGGACCGGTGCTGAATTTTAACAAGTGTTTTTATGATGCTTCGGACAAAACCATAACTAGAGCTCATATTTTTAATGTCCCAGTATCACGACTAACACGTATAACAAATGATGGGTCGTTTCAATTTTGGGTTTTTCGGGCCAGATTCTAGGGTGCCTCGGGGACCGGGACTGAATTTTAACACGTTTTTTTGATGCGACGGACAAGACTTTAACTTGAGCTCAGATTTCTTGATGTCCCAATATCACGACTAACACATATAACAAATGATGGGTCGTTTATAATTTGGGTTTTTCGGGCCGGATTCTAGGGTGCCTCGAGGACCGGGACTGAATTTTAACACGTTTTTATGATGCGTCGGACCAAACCTTAACTCGAGCTCACATTTTTGATGTCCAATACCCCAAGTAACACGTATAACAAATGATGGGTCGTTTAAATTTTCGGTTTTTCGGGCCAGATTCTATGGTGCCTCGGGGATTGGGACTGAATTTTAACACGTTTTTATGATGAGTCGGTCGAAACCTTAACTCGAGCTTAAATTTTTCATGTCCCAATACCCCAACTAACACGTATAACAAATGATGGGTCGTTTAAATTTTGGGTTTTTCGGGTGCCTCGGGGATCGGGACAGAATTTTTACACGTTTTTATGATGCGTCGTACGAAACCTTAACTCCAGCTCAGATTTTTGATGTCCCAATACCCCAACTAACACGTATAACAAATTATGGGTCGTTAAAATTTTGGGTTTTTCAGGCCGGATTCTAGGGTGCCTCGGGGAACGGGACTGAATTTTAACATTTTTTTATGAGGCGTTGGTTGAAACCTTAACTCGAGCTCAGATTTTTGATGTCCCAATACCCCAACTAACACTTATAACAAATGATGGGTCGTTTAAATTTTAGGTTTTTCGGGCCGGATTCTAGGGTGCCTCGGGGACCGGGACTGAATTTTAACACGTTTTTATGATGCGTCGGACGAAACCTTAACTCGAGCTCAGATTTTTGATGTCCCAATACCCCAACTAACACGTATAACAAATGATGGGTCATTTAAATTTTCGGTTTTTCGGGCTAGATTCTATGGTGCCTCGGGGATCGGGACTGAATTTTAACACGTTTTTATGATGCGTCGGACGAAACCTTAACTCGAGCTCAGATTTTTGATGTCCCAATACCCCAACTAACACGTATAAAAAATGATGGGTCGTTTAAATTTTGGGTTTTTCAGGTGCCTCGGGGATCGGGACTGAATTTTTACACGTTTTTATGATGCGTCGTACGAAACCTTAACTCCAGTTCAGATTTTTGATGTCCCAATACCCCAACTAACATGTATAACAAATGATGGGTCGTTTAAATTTTGGGTTTTTCAGGCCGGATTCTAGGGTGCCTCGAGGACCGGGACTGAATTTTAACACGTTTTATGAGGCGTCGGACGAAACCTTAACTCGAGCTCAGATTTTTGATGTCCCAATACCCCAACTAACACTTATAACAAATGATGGGTCGTTTAAATTTTGGATTTTTCGGGCCGAATTCTAGGGTGCCTCGGGGACCGGGACTGAATTTTAACACGTTTTTATGATGCGTCGGACGAAACCTTAACTCGAGCTCAGATTTTTGATGTCCTAATACCCCAACTAACAAATATAACAAATGATGTGTCGTTAAATTTTCGGTTTTTCGGGCCAGATTCTATGGTGCCTAGGGGATCGGGACGGAATTTTAACACGTTTTTATTGTGCGTCGGACAAAACCTTAACTCGAGCTCAGATTTTTGATGTCCCAATACCCCAACTAACACGTATAACAAATGATGGGTCGTTTAAATTTTGGGTTTTTCGGGCCGGATTCTAGGCTGCCTCGGGGACAGGTGCTGAATTTTAACAAGTGTTTTTTGATGCGTCGGACAAAACTTTAACTCGAACTCAGATTTTATGATGTCCCAATATCACGACTAACACGTATAACAAATGATGGGTCGTTTATAATTTGGGTTTTTCGGGCCGGATTCTAGGGTGCCTCGGGGACCGGGACTGAACTTTAACACGTTTTTATGATGCTTCGGACAAAACCATAACTCGAGCTCATATTTTTGATGTCCCATTATCACGACTAACACGTATAACAAATGATGGGTCGTTTCTAATTTGGGTTTTTCGGGCCGGATTCTAGGGTGCCTCGGGGATCGGGACTGAATTTTAACACGTTTTTATGATGCGTCCAACAAAACCTTAACTCGAGCTCACATTTTTGATGTCCCAATACCCGAAATAACACGTATAACAAATGATGGGTCGTTTAAATATTGGCTTTTTCGGGCCGGATTCTAGGGTGCCTCGGGGACCGGGACTGAATTTTAACACGTTTTTATGATGCGTCGGACAAAACCTTAACTTGAGCTAACATTTTTGATGTCCCAATACCCCAACTAACACGTATAACAAATGATGGGTCGTTTAAATTTTCGATTTTTCGGGTCAGATTCTATGGTGCCTCGGGGATCGGGACTGAATTTTAACACGTTTTTATGATGCGTCGGACGAAACCTTAACTCGAGCTCAGATTTTTGATGTCCCAATACCCCAACTAACACGTATAACAAATGATGGGTCGTTTAAATTTTGGGTTTTTCGGGTGCCTTCGGAGATCGCGACTGAATTTTTACACGTTTTTATGTTGCGTCGGACAAAACCTTAACTCGAGTTCACATTTTTGATGTCCCAATACCCGAACTAAAACATATAACAAATGATGGGTCGTTTAAATTTTGGGTTTTTCGGGCCGGATTCTAGAGTGCCTCGGGGACCGGAACTGAATTTTAACACGTTTTTATGATGCGTCGGACGAAACCTTAACTCGAGCTCAGATTTTTGATGTCCCAATACCACAACTAACACATATAACAAATGTTGGGTTGTAAAAATTTTCGGTTTTTCGGGCCGGATTCTAGGGTGCCTCGGGGACCGGTGAAGAATTTTAACAAGTGTTTTTTGATGCGTCGGACAAAACTTTAACTCGAGCTCAGATTTCTTGATGTCCCTATATCACGACTAACACGTATTACAAATGATGGGTCGTTTATAATTTGGGTTTTTCGGGCCGGATTCAAGGGTGCCTCGGGGACCGGGACTGAATTTTAACACGTTTTTATGATGCGTCGGACAAAACCTTAACTCGAGCTCACATTTTTGATGTCCCAATACCCCAACTAACACGTATAACAAATGATGGGTCAATTAAATTTTCGGTTTTTCGAGCCAGATTCTATGGTGCCTCAGGGATCAGGACTGAATTTTTACACGTTTTTATGATGCGTCGGACAAAACCTTAACTCGAGGTCAGATTTTTGATGTCCCAATACCCCAACTAACACGTATAACAAATGATGGGTCGTTTCAATTTTGGGTTTTTCGGGCCGGATTCTAGGGTGCCTCGGGGACCGGGACTGAATTTTAACACGTTTTTATGATGCGACGGACAATACTTTAACTCGAGCTCAGATTTCTTGATGTCCCAATATCACGACTAACACATATAACAAATGATGGGTCGTTTATAATTTGGGTTTTTCGGGCCGGATTCTAGGGTGCCTCGGGGACCGGGACTGAAGTTTAACACATTTTTTTTGATGCGTCGGACAAAACCTTAACTCGAGCTCACATTTTTGATGTCCAATACCCCAAGTAACACGTATAACAAATGATGGGTCAATTAAATTTTCGAATTTTCGGGCCAGATTCTATGGTGCCTCAGGGATCAGGACTGAATTTTTACACGTTTTTATGATGCGTCGGACAAAACCTTAACTCGAGGTCAGATTTTTGATGTCCCAATACCCCAACTAACACGTATAACAAATGATGGGTCGTTTCAATTTTGGGTTTTTCGGGCCGGATTCTAGGGTGCCTCGGGGACCGGGACTGAATTTTAACACGTTTTTATGATGCGTCGGACAAAACCTTAACTCGAGCTCAGATTTTTGATGTCCCAATATCCCAACTAACACGTATAACAAATGATGGGTCGTTTAAATTTTGGGTTTTTCGGGCCGGATTCTAGGGTGCCTCGGGGACCGGTGTTGAATTTTAACAAGTGTTTTTTGATGCGTCGGACAAAACTTTAACTCCAGCTCAGATTTCTTGATTTCCCAATATCACGACTAACACGTATAACAAATGATGTGTCGTTTATAATTTGGGTTTTTCGGGCCGGATTCTAGGGTGCCTCGGGGACCGGGACTGAATTTTAACACGTTTTTATGATGCGTCGGACAAAACCTTAACTCGAGCTCACATTTTTGATGTCCCAATACCCCAACTAACACGTATAACAAATGATGGGTCAATTAAATTTTCGGTTTTTCGGGCCAGATTCTATGGTGCCTCAGGGATCAGGACTGAATTTTTACACGTTTTTATGATGCGTCGGACAAAACCTTAACTCGAGGTCAGATTTTTGATGTCCCAATACCCCAACTAACACGTATAACAAATGATGGGTCGTTTCAATTTGGGGTTTTTCGGGCCGGATTCTAGGGTGCCTAGGGGACCGGGACTGAATTTTAACACGTTTTTTTGATGCGACGGACAAGACTTTAACTCGAGCTCAGATTTCTTGATGTCCCAATATCACGACTAACACATATAACAAATGATGGGTCGTTTATAATTTGGGTTTTTCGGGCCGGATTCTAGGGTGCCTCGGGGACCGGGACTGAATTTTAACACATTTTTTTTGATGCGTCGGACAAAACCTTAACTCGAGCTCACATTTTTGATGTCCAATACCCCAAGTAACACGTATAACAAATGATGGGTCGTTTAAATTTTCGGTTTTTCGGGCCAGATTCTATGGTGCCTCGGGGATCGGGACTGAATTTTAACACGTTTTTATGATGCGTCGGACGAAACCTTAACTCGAGCATAAATTTTTCATGTCCCAATACCCCAACTAACACGTATAACAAATGATGGGTCGTTTAAATTTTGGGTTTTTCGGGTGCCTCGGGGATCGGGACAGAATTTTTACACGTTTTTATGATGCGTCGTACGAAACCTTAACTCCAGCTCAGATTTTTGATGTCCCAATACCCCAACTAACACGTATAACAAATTATGGGTCGTTAATATTTTGGGTTTTTCAGGCCGGATTCTAGGGTGCCTCGGGGAACGGGACTGAATTTTAACATGTTTTTATGATGCGTCGGACAAAACCTTAACTCGAGCTCACATTTTTGATGTCCCAATACCCCAACTAACACGTATAACAAATGATGGGTCGTTTAAATTTCGGTTTTTCGGGCCAGATTCTGTGGTGCCTCGGGGATCGGAACTGAATTTAAACACGTTTTTATGATGCGTCGGACGAAACCTTAACTCGAGCTCAGATTTTTGATGTCCCAATACCCCAACTAACACGTATAAAAAATGATGGGTCGTTTAAATTTTGGGTTTTTCAGGTGCCTCGGGGATCGGGACTGAATTTTTACACATTTTTATGATGCGTCGTACGAAACCTTAACTCCAGCTCAGATTTTTGATGTCCCAATACCCCAGCTAACACGTATAACAAATGATGGGTCGTTAAAATTTTGGGTTTTTCAGGCCGGATTCTAGGGTGCCTCGGGGACCGGGACTGAATTTTAACACGTTTTTATGAGGCGTCGGACGAAACCTTAACTCGAGCTCAGATTTTTGATGTCCCAATACCCCAACTAACACTTATAACAAATGATGGGTCGTTTAAATTTTGGATTTTTCGGGCCGAATTCTAGAGTGCCTCGGGGACCGGGACTGAATTTTAACACGTTTTTATGATGCGTCGGACGAAACCTTAACTCGAGCTCAGATTTTTGATGTCCTAATACCCCAACTAACACGTATAACAAATGATGTGTCGTTAAATTTTCGGTTTTTCGGGCCAGATTCTATGGTGCCTCGGGGATCGGGACTGAATTTTAACACGTTTTTATGGTGCGTCGGACAAAACCTTAACTCGAGCTCAGATTTTTGATGTCCCAATACCCCAACTAACACGTATAACAAATGATGGGTCGTTTAAATTTTGGGTTTTTCGTGCCGGATTCTAGGGTGCCTCGGGGACCGGTGCTGAATTTTAACAAGTGTTTTTTGATGCGTCGGACAAAACTTTAACTCGAAGTCAGATGTTATGATGTCCCAATATCACGACTAACACGTATAACAAATGATGGGTCGTTTATAATTTGGGTTTTTCGGGCCGGATTCTAGGCTGCCTCGGGGACCGGGACTGAACTTTAACACGTTTTTATGATGCTTCGGACAAAACCATAACTCGAGCTCATATTTTTGATGTCCCATTATCACGACTAACACGTATAACAAATGATGGGTCGTTTCTAATTTGGGTTTTTCGGGCCGGATTCTAGGGTGCCTCGGGGATCGGGACTGAATTTTAACACGTTTTTATGATGCGTCCGACAAAACCTTAACTCGAGCTCACATTTTTGATGTCCCAATACCCGAAATAACACGTACAACAAATGATGGGTCGTTTAAATTTTCGGTTTTTCGGGCCGGATTCTAGGGTGCCTCGGGGATCAGGACTGAATTTTAACACGTTTTTCTGATGCGTCGGACAAAACCTTAACTCGAGCTCACATTTTTGATGTCCCAATACCCCAACTAACACGTATAACAAATGATGGGTCGTTTAAATTTTCGGTTTTTCGGGCCAGATTTTATGGTGCCTCGGGGATCGGGACTGAATTTTAACACGTTTTTATGATGCGTAGGACGAAACCTTAACTCGAGCTCAGATTTTTGATGTCCCAATACCCCAACTAACACGTATAACAAATGATGGGTCGTTTAAATTTTGGGTTTTTCGGGTGCCTTCGGAGATCGGGACTGAATTTTTACACGTTTTTATGATGCGTCGGACAAAACCTTAACTCGAGTTCACATTTTTGATGTCCCAATACCCGAACTAAAACATATAACAAATGATGGGTCGTTTAAATTTTGGGTTTTTCGGGCCGGATTCTAGGGTGCCTCGGGGACCGGAACTGAATTTTAACACGTTTTTATGATGCGTCGGACGAAACCTTAACTCGAGCTCAGATTTTTGATGTCCCAATACCCCAACTAACACATATAACAAATGTTGGGTTGTTTAAATTTTCGGTTTTTCGGGCCGGATTCTACGGTGCCTCGGGGACCGGTGCAGAATTTTAACAAGTGTTTTTTGATGCGTCGGTCAAAACTTTAACTCGAGCTCAGATTTCTTGATGTCCCTATATCACGACTAACACGTATTACAAATGATGGGTCGTTTATAATTTGGGTTTTTCGGGCCGGATTCAAGGGTGCCTCGGGGACCGGGACTGAATTTTAACACGTTTTTATGATGCGTCGGACAAAACCTTAACTCGAGCTCACATTTTTGATGTCCCAATACCCCAACTAACACGTATAACAAATGATGGGTCAATTAAATTTTCGGTTTTTCGGGCGAGATTCTATGGTGCCTCAGGGATCAGGACTGAATTTTTACACGTTTTTATGATGCGTCGGACCAAACCTTAACTCGAGGTCAGATTTTTGATGTCCCAATACCCCAACTAACACGTATAACAAATGATGGGTCGTTTCAATTTTGGGTTTTTCGGGCCGGATTCTAGGGTGCCTCGGGGACCGGGACTGAATTTTAACACGTTTTTTTGATGCGACGGACAAGACTTTAACTCGAGCTCAGATTTCTTGATGTCCCAATATCACGACTAACACATATAACAAATGATGGGTCGTTTATAATTTGGGTTTTTCGGGCCGGATTCTAGGGTGCCTGGGGGACCGGGACTGAATTTTAACACGTTTTTATGATGCGTCGGACCAAACCTTAACTCGAGCTCACATTTTTGATGTCCAATACCCCAAGTAACACGTATAACAAATGATGGGTCGTTTAAATTTTCGGTTTTTCGGACCAGATTCTATGGTGCCTCGGGGATCGAGACTGAATTTTAACACGTTTTTATGATGCGTCGGACGAAACCTTAACTCGAGCTTAGATTTTTCATGTCCCAATACCCCAACTAACACGTATAACAAATGATGGGTCGTTTAAATTTTGGGTTTTTCGGGTGCCTCGGGGATCGGGACAGAATTTTTACACGTTTTTATGATGCGTCGTACGAAACCTTAACTCCAGCTCAGATTTTTGATGTCCCAATACCCCAAGTAACACGTATAACAAATTATGGGTCGTTAAAATTTTGGGTTTTTCAGGCCGGATTCTAGGGTGCCTCGGGGAACGGGACTGAATTTTAACATGTTTTTATGAGGCGTCGGACGAAAGCTTAACTCGAGCTCAGATTTTTAATGTCCTAATACCCCAACTAACACTTATAACAAATGATGGATCGTTTAAATTTTAGGTTTTTCGGGCCGGATTCTAGGGTGCCTCGGGGACCGGGACAGAATTTTAACACGTTTTTATGATGCGTCGGACGAAACCTTAACTCGAGGTCAGATTTTTGATGTCCTAATACCCCAACTAACACGTATAACAAATGATGTGGCGTTGAATTTCCGGTTTTTCGGGCCAGATTCTATGGTGCCTCGGGGATCGGGACTGAATTTTAACACGTTTTTATGATGCGTCGGACAAAACCTTAACTCGATTTCAGATTTTTGATGTCCCAATATCCCAACTAACACGTATAACAAATGATGGGTCGTTTAAATTTTGGGTTTTTCGGGCTGGATTCTAGGGTGCCTCGGGGACCGATGTAGAATTTTAACAAGTGTTTTTTGATGCGTCGGACAAAACTTTAACTCGAGCTCAGATTTCTTGATTTCCCAATATCACGACTAACACGTATAACAAATGATGGGTCGTTTATAATTTGGGTTTTTCGGGCCGGATCCTAGGGTGCCTCGGGGACCGGGACTGAATTTTAACACGTTTTTATGATGCGTCGGACAAAACCTTAACTCGAGCTCACATTTTTTATGTCCCAATACCCCAACTAACACGTATAACAAATGATGGGTCATTTAAATTTTCGGTTTTTCGGGCCAGATTCTATGGTGCCTCGGGGATCGGGACTGAATTTTAACACGTTTTTATGATGCGTCGGACG
This sequence comes from Euphorbia peplus, assembly GCA_028411795.1. Lineage (NCBI taxonomy): Eukaryota > Viridiplantae > Streptophyta > Magnoliopsida > Malpighiales > Euphorbiaceae > Euphorbia > Euphorbia peplus. Next base: position 170,548 of record CP110843.1, read on the forward strand.
AAACCTTAACTCGAGCTCACATTTTTGATGTCCCAATACCCGAACTAACACGTATAACAAATGATGGGTCGTTTAAATTTTGGGTTTTTCGGGTGCCTCGGGGATCGGGACTGAATTTTTACACGTTTTTATGATGCGTCGTACGAAACCTTAACTTGAGCTCAGATTTTTGATGTCCCAATACCCCAACTAACACGTATAACAAATGATGGGTCGTTAAAATTTTGGGTTTTTCAGGCCGGATTCTAGGGTGCCTCGGGGACCAGGACTGAATTTAAACACTTTTTTATGATGCGTCGGACAAAACCTTAACTCGAGCTCACATTTTTGATGTCCCAATACCCGAACTAAAACGTATAACAAATGATGGGTCGTTTAAATTTTTGGTTTTTCGAGCCGGATTCTAGGGTGCCTCGGGGACCGAGACTGAATTTTAACACGTTTTTATGATGCGTCGGACGAAACCTTAACTCGAGCTCAGATTTTTTATGTCCAAATACCCCAACTAACACATATAACAAATGTTGGGTCGTTTAAATTTTCGGTTTTTCGGGCCAGATTCTAGGGTGCCTCGGGGACCGGGACTGAATTTTAACACATTTTTATGATGCGTAGGACGAAACCTTAACTCGAGCTCAGATTTTTGATGTCCCAATACCCCAACTAACACGTATAACAAATGATGGGTCGTTTAAATTTTGGGTTTTTCGGGTGCCTCGGGGATCGGGACAGAATTTTTACACGTTTTTATGATGCGTCATACGAAACCTTAACTCCAGCTCAGATTTTTGATGTCCCAATACCCCAACTAACATGTATAACAAATGATGTGTCGTTAAAATTTTGGGTTTTTCGGGCCGGATTCTAGGGTGCCTCGGGGACCGGGACTGAATTTTAACACGTTTTTTTGATGCGACGGACAAGACTTAAACTCGAGCTCTGATTTTTAGATGTCCCAATATCACGACTAACACGTTTTACAAATGATGGGTCGTTTATAATTTGGGTTTTTCGGGCCAGATCCTAGGGTGCCTCGGGGACCGCTGCAGAATTTTAACAAGTGTTTTTTGATGCGTCGGTCAAAACTATAACTCGAGCTCAGATTTCTTGATGTCCCAATATAACGACTAACACGTATAACAAATGATGGGTCGTTTATAATTTGGGTTTTTCGGGCCGGATCCTAGGGTGCCTCGGGGACCGGGACTGAATTTTAACACGTTTTTATGATGCTTCGGACAAAACCATAACTCGAGCTCATATTTTTGATGTCCCAGTATCACGACTAACACGTATAACAAATGATGGGTCGTTTATAATTTGGGTTTTTCGGGCCGGATCCTAGGGTGCCTCGGGGACCGGGACTGAATTTTAACACGTTTTTATGATGCGTCTGACAAAACTTTAACTGGAGCTCAGATTTCTTGATGTCCCAATATCACGACTAACAAGTATAAGAAATGATGGGTCGTTTATAATTTGTGTTTTTCGGGCCGGATTCAAAGGTGCCTCGGGGAACGGGACTGAATTTTAACACGTTTTTATGATGCGTCGGACAAAACCTTAACTCGAGCTCAGATTTTTGATGTCCCAATACCCCAACTAACACGTATAACGAATGATGGGTCGTTTAAATTTTGGGTTTTTCGGGCCGGATTCTAGGGTGCCTCGGGGACCGGTGCAGAATTTTAAAAAGTGTTTTTTGATGCGTCGGACAAAACTTTAACTCGAACTCAGATGTTATGATGTCCCAATATCACGACTAACACGTATAACAAATGATGGGTCGTTTATAATTTGGGTTTTTCGGGCCGGATTCTAGGGTGCTTCGGGGACCGGGACTGAATTTTAACACGTTTTTATGATGCTTCGGACAAAACCATAACTCGAGCTCATATTTTTGATGTCCCAGTATCACGACTAACACGTATAACAAATGATGGGTCGTTTATAATTTGGGTTTTTCGGGCCGGATTCTAGGGTGCCTCGGGGACCGGGACTGAATTTTAACACGTTTTTATGATGCGTCGGACAAAACCTTAACTCGAGCTCAGATTTTTGATGTCCCAATACCCGAACTAACACGTATAACAAATGATGGGTCGTTTAAATTTTGGGTTTTTCGGGCCGGATTCTAGGGTGCCTCGGGGACCGGGACTGAATTTTAACACGTTTTTATGATGCGTCGGACGAAACCTTAACTCGAGCTCAGATTTTTGATGCCCCAAAACCCCAACTAACACGTATAACAAATGATGGGTCGTTTAAATTTTGGGTTTTTCGGGCCGGTTTCTAGGGTGCCTCGGAGATCGGGACTGAATTTTTAAACGTTTTTATGATGCGTCGTACGAAACCTTAACTCGAGCTCAGATTTTTGATGTCCCTATACCCCAACTAACACGTATAACAAATGATGGGTCGTTTAAATTTTGGGTTTTTCGGGTGCCTCGGGGATCGGGACAGAATTTTTACACGTTTTTATGATGCGTCGTACGAAACCTTAACTCCAGCTCAGATTTTTGATGTCCCAATACCCCAACTAACACGTATAACAAATTATGGGTCGTTAAAATTTTGGGTTTTTTTAGGCCGGATTCTAGGGTGCCTCGGGGAACGGGACTGAATTTTAACATGTTTTTATGAGGCGTCGGACGAAACCTTAACTCGAGCTCAGATTTTTGATGTCCCAATACCCCAACTAACATTTATAACAAATGATGGGTCGTTTAAATTTTAGGTTTTTCGGGCCAGATTCTAGGGTGCCTCGGGGACCGGGACTGAATTTTAACACGTTTTTATGATGCGTCGGACGAAACCTTAACTCGAGCTCAGATTTTTGATGTCCTAATACCCCAACTAACACGTATAACAAATGATGTTTCGTTAAATTTTCGGTTTTTCGGGCCAGATTCTATGGTGCCTCGGGGATCGGGACTGAATTTTAACACGTTTTTATGATGCGTCGGACAAAACCTTAACTCGAGCTCAGATTTTTGATGTCCCAATACCCCAACTAACACGTATAACAAATGATGGGTCGTTTAAATTTTGGGTTTTTCGGGTGCCTCGGGGATCGGGACAGAATTTTCACACGTTTTTATGATGCGTCGTACGAAAACTTAACTCCAGCTCAGATTTTTGATGTCCCAATACCCCAACTAACACGTATAACAAATTATGGGTCGTTAAAATTTTGGGTTTTTCAGGCCGGATTCTAGGGTGCCTCGGGGAACGGGACTGAATTTTAACATGTTTTTATGAGGCGTCGGAGGAAACCGTTACTCGAGCTCAGATTTTTGATGTCCCAATACCCCAACTAACACTTATAACAAATGATGGGTCGTTTAAATTTTAGGTTTTTCGGGCCGGATTCTAGGGTGCCTCGGGGACCGGGACTGAATTTTAACACATTTTTATGATGCCTCGGACGAAACCTTAACTCGAGCTCAGGTTTTTTATGTCGCAATACCCCAACTAACACGTATAACAAATGATGGGTCGTTTAAATTTTGGGTTTTTCGGGCCGGATTCTAGGGTGCCTCGGGGACCGGTGCTGAATTTTAACAAGTGTTTTTTGATGCGTCGGACAAAACTTTAACTCGAGCTCAGATTTCTTGATTTCCCAATATCACGACTAACACGTATAACAAATGATGGGTCGTTTATAATTTGGGTTTTTCGGGTCGGATTCTAGGGTGCCTCGGGGACCGGGACTGAATTTTAACACGTTTTTATGATGCGTCGGACAAAACCTTAACTCGAGCTCACATTTTTGATGTCCTAATACCCCAACTAACACGTATAACAAATGATGGGTCTTTTAAATTTTCGGTTTTTCGGGCCAGATTCTATGGTGCCTTGGGGATCGAGACTGTATTTTAACACGTTTTTATGATGCGTCGGACGAAACCTTAACTCGAGCTCAGATTTTTGATGTCCCCATACCCCAACTAACACGTATAACAAATGATGGGTCGTTTAAATTTTGGGTTTTTCGGCTGCCTCGGGGATCGGGACTGAATTTTTACACGTTTTTATGATGCGTCGTACGGAACCTTAACTCGAGCTCAGATTTTTGATGTCCCAATACCCCAACTAACACGTATAACAAATGATGGGTCGTTAAAATTTTGGGTTTTTCAGGCCGGATTCTACGGTGCCTCGGGGACAGGGACTGAATTTAAACACGTTTTTATGATGCGTCGGACAAAATCTTAACTCGAGTTCACATTTTTGATGTCCCAATACCCGAACTAAAACGTATAACAAATGATGGGTCGTTTAAATTTTGGGTTTTTCAGGCCGGATTCTAAGGTGCCTTGGGGACTGGGACTAAATTTTAACACGTTTTTATGATGCGTCGGACGAAACCTTAACTCGAGCTCAGATTTTTGATGTCCCAATACCCCAACTAACACATATAACAAATGTTGGGTCGTTTAAATTTTCGGTTTTTCGGGCCGGATTCTAGGGTGCCTCAGGGACCGGTGCTGAATTTTAACAAGTGTTTTTTGATGCGTCGGACAAAACTTTAACTCGAGCTCAGATTTCTTGATGTCCCAATATCACGACTAACACGTATAACAAATGATGGGTCGTTTATAATTTGGGTTTTTCGGGCCGGATTCAAGGGTGCCTCGGGGACCGGGACTGAATTTTAACACGTTTTTATGATGCGTCGGACAAAACCTTAACTCGAGCTCACATTTTTGATGTCCCAATACCCCAACTAACACGTATAACAAATGATGGGTCGTTTAAATTTCGGTTTTTCTGGCCAGATTCTATGGTGCCTCGGGGATCGGGACTGAATTTAAACACGTTTTTATGATGCGTCGGACGAAACCTTAACTCGAGCTCAGATTTTTGATGTCCCAATACACCAACTAACACGTATAACAAATGATGGGTCGTTTAAATTTTGGGTTTTTCGGGCCGGATTCTAGGGTGCCACGGGGACCGGGACTGAATTTTAACACGTTTTTATGATGCGTCGGACGAAACCTTAACTCGAGCTCAGATTTTTGATGTCCTAATACCCCAACTAACACGTATAACAAATGTTGTGTCGTTAAATTTTCGGTTTTTCGGGCCAGATTCTATGGTGCCTCGGGGACCGGGACTGAATTTTAACACGTTTTTATGATGCGTCAGACAAAACCTTAACTCGAGCTCACATTTTTGATGTCCCAATACCCCAACTAACACGTATAACAAATGATGGGTCGTTTAAATTTCGGTTTTTCGGGCCAGATTCTATGGTGCCTCGGGGATCGGGACTGAATTTAAACACGTTTTTATGATGCGTCGGACGAAACCTTAACTCGAGCTCAGATTTTTGATGTCCCAATACCCCAACTAACACGTATAACAAATGATGGGTCGTTTAAATTTTGGGTTTTTCGGGTGCCTCGGGGATCGGGACTGAATTTTTACACATTTTTATGATGCGTCGTACGAAACCTTAACTCCAGCTCAGATTTTTGATGTCCCAATACCCCAACTAACACGTATAACAAATGATGTGTCGTTAAATTTTCGGTTTTTCAGGACAGATTCTATGGTGCCTCGGGGATCGGGACTGAATTTTAACACGTTTTTATGATGCGTCGGACAAAACCGTACCTCGAGCTCAGATTTTTGATGTCCCAATACCCCAACTAACACGTATAACAAATGATGGGTCGTTTAAATTTTGGGTTTTTGGGACCGGATTCTAGGGTGCCTCACGGACCGGTGCTGAATTTTAACAAGTGTTTTTTGATGCGTCGGACAAAACTTTAACTCGAGCTCAGATTTCTTGATGTCCCAATATCATGACTAACACGTATAACAAATGATGGGTCGTTTATAATTTGGGTTTTTCGGGCCGGATTCTAGGGTGCCTCGGGGACCGGGACTGTATTTTAACACGTTTTTATGATGCGTCGGACAAAACCTTAACTCGAGCTCACATTTTTGATGTCCCAATACCCCAACTAACACGTATAACAAATGATGGGTCGTTTAAATTTTCGGTTTTTCGGGCCAGATTCTATGGTGCCTCGGGGATCGGGACTGAATTTTAACACGTTTTTATGATGCGTCGAACGAAACTTTAACTCGAGCTCAGATTTTTGATGTCCCAATACACCAACTAACACGTATAACAAATGATGGGTCATTCAAATTTTGGGTTTTTCGGGTGCCTCGGGGATCGGGACTGAATTTTTACACGTTTTTATGATGCGTCGTACGAAACCTTAACTCGAGGTCAGATTGTTGATGTCCCAATAACCCAACTAACACGTATAACAAATGATGGGTCGTTTAAATTTTCGGTTTTTCGGGCCAGATTCTATGGTGCCTCGGGGATCGGGACTGAATTTTAACACGTTTTTATGATGCGTCGAACGAAACTTTAACTCGAGCTCAGATTTTTGATGTCCCAATACACCAACTAACACGTATAACAAATGATGGGTCATTCAAATTTTGGGTTTTTCGGGTGCCTCGGGGATCGGGACTGAATTTTTACACGTTTTTATGATGCGTCGTACGAAACCTTAACTCGAGGTCAGATTGTTGATGTCCCAATACCCCAACTAACACGTATAACAAATGATGGGTCGTTAAAATTTTGGGTTTTTCAGGCCGGATTCTAGGGTGTCTCGGGGACCGGGACTGAATTTAAACACGTTTTTATGATGCGTCGGACAAAACCTTAACTCGAGCTCACATTTTTGATGTCCCAATACCCGAACTAAAACGTATAACAAATGATGGGTCGTTTAAATTTTTGGTTTTTCGGGCCGGATTCTATGGTGCCTCGGGGACCGGGACTGAATTTTAACACGTTTTTATGATGCGTCGGACGAAACCTTAACTCGAGCTCAGATTTTTGATGTCCCAATACCCCAACTAACATGTATAACAAATGATGTGTCGTTAAAATTTTGGGTTTTTCGGGCCGGATTCTAGGGTGCCTCGGGGACCGGGACTGAATTTTAACACGTTTTTTTGATGCGACGGACAAGACTTTAACTCGAGCTCTGATTTTTAGATGTCCCAATATCACGACTAACACGTTTTACAAATGATGGGTCGTTTATAATTTGGGTTTTTCGGGCCTGATTCTAGGGTGCCTCGGGGACCGCTGCAGAATTTTAACAAGTGTTTTTTGATGCGTCGGTCAAAACTATAACTCGAGCTCAGATTTCTTGATGTCCCAATATAACGACTAACACGTATAACAAATGATGGGTCGTTTATAATTTGGGTTTTTCAAGCCGGATCCTAGGGTGCCTCGGGGACCGGGACTGAATTTTAACACGTTTTTATGATGCTTCGGACAAAACCATAACTCGAGCTCATATTTTTGATGTCCCAGTATCACGACTAACACGTATAACAAATGATGGGTCGTTTATAATTTGGGTTTTTCGGGCCGGATCCTAGGGTGCCTCGGGGACCGAGACTGAATTTTAACACGTTTTTATGATGCGTCGGACAAAACTTTAACTCGAGCTCAGATTTCTTGATGTCCCAATATCACGACTAACACGTATAACAAATGATGGGTCGTTTATAATTTGTGTTTTTCGGGCCGGATTCAAGGGTGCCTCGGGGAACGGGACTGAGTTTTAACACGTTTTTATGATGCGTCGGACAAAACCTTAACTCGAGCTCAGATTTTTGATGTCCCAATACCCCAACTAACACGTATAACAAATGATGGGTCGTTTATATTTTGGTTTTTTCGGGCCAGATTCTAGGGTGCCTCGGGGAGCGGTGCACAATTTTAAAAAGTGTTTTTTGATGCGTCGGACAAAACTTTAACTCGAACTCAGATGTTATGATGTCCCAATATCACGACTAACACGTATAACAAATGATGGGTCGTTTATAATTTGGGTTTTTTGGGCCGGATTCTAGGGTGCTTCGGGGACCGGGACTGAATTTTAACACGTTTTTATGATGCTTCGGACAAAACCATAACTCGAGCTCATATTTTTGATGTCCCAGTATCACGACTAACACGTATAACAAATGATGGGTCGTTTATAATTTGGGTTTTTCGGGCCGGATTCTAGGGTGCCTCGGGGACCGGGACTGTATTTTAACACGTTTTTATGATGCGTCGGACAAAACCTTAACTCGAGCTCACATTTTTGATGTCCCAATACCCCAACTAACACGTATAACAAATGATGGGTCGTTTAAATTTTCGGTTTTTCGGGCCAGATTCTATGGTGCCTCGGGGATCGGGACTGAATTTTAACACGTTTTTATGATGCGTCGAACGAAACTTTAACTCGAGCTCAGATTTTTGATGTCCCAATACACCAACTAACACGTATAACAAATGATGGGTCATTCAAATTTTGGGTTTTTCGGGTGCCTCGGGGATCGGGACTGAATTTTTACACGTTTTTATGATGCGTCGTACGAAACCTTAACTCGAGGTCAGATTGTTGATGTCCCAATAACCCAACTAACACGTATAACAAATGATGGGTCGTTTAAATTTTCGGTTTTTCGGGCCAGATTCTATGGTGCCTCGGGGATCGGGACTGAATTTTAACACGTTTTTATGATGCGTCGAACGAAACTTTAACTCGAGCTCAGATTTTTGATGTCCCAATACACCAACTAACACGTATAACAAATGATGGGTCATTCAAATTTTGGGTTTTTCGGGTGCCTCGGGGATCGGGACTGAATTTTTACACGTTTTTATGATGCGTCGTACGAAACCTTAACTCGAGGTCAGATTGTTGATGTCCCAATACCCCAACTAACACGTATAACAAATGATGGGTCGTTAAAATTTTGGGTTTTTCAGGCCGGATTCTAGGGTGTCTCGGGGACCGGGACTGAATTTAAACACGTTTTTATGATGCGTCGGACAAAACCTTAACTCGAGCTCACATTTTTGATGTCCCAATACCCGAACTAAAACGTATAACAAATGATGGGTCGTTTAAATTTTTGGTTTTTCGGGCCGGATTCTATGGTGCCTCGGGGACCGGGACTGAATTTTAACACGTTTTTATGATGCGTCGGACGAAACCTTAACTCGAGCTCAGATTTTTGATGTCCCAATACCCCAACTAACATGTATAACAAATGATGTGTCGTTAAAATTTTGGGTTTTTCGGGCCGGATTCTAGGGTGCCTCGGGGACCGGGACTGAATTTTAACACGTTTTTTTGATGCGACGGACAAGACTTTAACTCGAGCTCTGATTTTTAGATGTCCCAATATCACGACTAACACGTTTTACAAATGATGGGTCGTTTATAATTTGGGTTTTTCGGGCCTGATTCTAGGGTGCCTCGGGGACCGCTGCAGAATTTTAACAAGTGTTTTTTGATGCGTCGGTCAAAACTATAACTCGAGCTCAGATTTCTTGATGTCCCAATATAACGACTAACACGTATAACAAATGATGGGTCGTTTATAATTTGGGTTTTTCAAGCCGGATCCTAGGGTGCCTCGGGGACCGGGACTGAATTTTAACACGTTTTTATGATGCTTCGGACAAAACCATAACTCGAGCTCATATTTTTGATGTCCCAGTATCACGACTAACACGTATAACAAATGATGGGTCGTTTATAATTTGGGTTTTTCGGGCCGGATCCTAGGGTGCCTCGGGGACCGAGACTGAATTTTAACACGTTTTTATGATGCGTCGGACAAAACTTTAACTCGAGCTCAGATTTCTTGATGTCCCAATATCACGACTAACACGTATAACAAATGATGGGTCGTTTATAATTTGTGTTTTTCGGGCCGGATTCAAGGGTGCCTCGGGGAACGGGACTGAGTTTTAACACGTTTTTATGATGCGTCGGACAAAACCTTAACTCGAGCTCAGATTTTTGATGTCCCAATACCCCAACTAACACGTATAACAAATGATGGGTCGTTTATATTTTGGTTTTTTCGGGCCAGATTCTAGGGTGCCTCGGGGAGCGGTGCAGAATTTTAAAAAGTGTTTTTTGATGCGTCGGACAAAACTTTAACTCGAACTCAGATGTTATGATGTCCCAATATCACGACTAACACGTATAACAAATGATGGGTCGTTTATAATTTGGGTTTTTTGGGCCGGATTCTAGGGTGCTTCGGGGACCGGGACTGAATTTTAACACGTTTTTATGATGCTTCGGACAAAACCATAACTCGAGCTCATATTTTTGATGTCCCAGTATCACGACTAACACGTATAACAAATGATGGGTCGTTTATAATTTGGGTTTTTCGGGCCGGATTCTAGTGTGCCTCGGGGACCGGGACTGAATTTTAACACGTTTTTATGATGCGTCGGACAAAACCTTAACTCGAGCTCAGATTTTTGATGTCCCAATACCCGAACTAATACGTATAACAAATGATGGGTCGTTTAAATTTTGGGTTTTTCGGGCCGGATTCTAGGGTCCCTCGGGGACCGGGACGGAATTTTAATACGTTTTTATGATGCGTCGGACGAAACCTTAACTCGAGCTCAGATTTTTGATGCCCCAATACCCCAACTAACACGTATAAGAAATGATGGGTCGTTTAAATTTTGGGTTTTTCGGGCCGGTTTCTAGGGTGCCTCGGGGATCGGGACTGAATTTTTACACGTTTTTATGATGCGTCGTACGAAACCTTAACTCGAGCTCAGATTTTTGATGTCCCAATACCCCAACTAACACGTATAACAAATGATGGGTCGTTTATAATTGGGGTTTTTCGGGCCGGATTCGAGGGTGCCTCGGGGACCGGGACTGAATTTTAACACGTTTTTATGATGCTTCGGACAAAACCATAACTCGAGCTCATATATTTGATGTCCCAGTATCACGACTCACACGTATAACAAATGATGGGTCGTTTATAATTTGGGTCGGATTCTAGGGTGCCTCGGGGACCGGGACTGAATTTTAACACGTTTTTATGATGCGTCGGACAAAACCTTAACTCGAGCTCAGATTTTTGATGTCCCAATGCCCGAACTAACACGGATAACAAATGATAGGTCGTTTAAATTTTGGGTTTTTCGGGCTGGATTCTAGGGTGCCTCGGGGACTGGGACTGGATTTTAACACGTTTTTATGATGCGTCGGACGAAACCTTAATTCGAGCTCAGATTTTTGATGTCCCAATACCCTAACTAACATGTATAACAAATGATGGGTCGTTTAAATTTTGGGTTTTTCGGGCCGGTTTCTAGGGTGCCTCGGGGATCGGGACTGAATTTTTACACGTTTTTACGATGCGTCGTACGAAACCTTAACTCGAGCTCAGATTTTTTATGTCCCAATACCCCAACTAAAACGTATAACAAATGATGGGTCGTTTATAATTTGGGTTTTTCGGGCCGGATTCTAGGGTGCCTCGGGGACCGGGAATGAATTTTAACACGTTTTTATGATGCGTCGGACGAAACCTTAACTCGAGCTCAGATTTTTGATGTCCCAATACCCCAACTAAAACTTATAACAAATGATGGGTCGTTTAAATTTTGGGTTTTTCGGGCCGGATTCTAGGGTGCCTCGGGGACTGGGACTGGATTTTAACACGTTTTTATGATGCGTCGGACGAAACCATAATTCGAGCTCAGATTTTTGATGTCCCAATACCCCAACTAACATGTATAACAAATGATGGGTCGTTTAAATTTTGGGTTTTTCGGGCCGGTTTCTAGGGTGCCTCGGGGATCGGGACTAAATTTTTACACGTGTTTCTCAGATGCTCTGGATCAAGCAACAAATTGCTGACTATGGAGTCATCCCTGGAACAATTACAATTTACTGTGATAACAAAAGTGCTATTGATCTTTCAAAGAATCCTATTCAGCACAGCAGGATGAAGCATGTTCATATTAGGCATCACTTTCTGAGAGATCATGTTCTGAAGAAGGATATTATCATTACTCATGTTCCCTCTGAAGAGAATCTTGCTGACATGTTTACTAAGCCTCTGGCTGGTATGTCTTTCAGCAACTTACGAGAAGGCATTGGTATGACTTATCCCCTTCAATAACTTAGACTAATTATTTATGTATGTCTTAAGTGATTAATCGTTTGAGATAATTAAGTTATAATTAATTCTAATCATGATTTGACTTGTAAGCATGCGTTATCTACTGCCATTTTACGGCGCTGCTCTGTGTTTAACGGTTATCTGTTCCCTTTTAAACGGTGTTTACTTGCTTTTTGAATTGGAACGGTTTCTTGTTTGGGTATAAATAGAGGTTTTCCATACTTAGCAATTTTTACTTGCATTTTTCATTGCTATTAGAATCGCCATTGTTGTCTGTGCATTTCTCCTCTCAAAATCTTAACCTTATTTCCTATTTCTCCTAAATGGCTCTAGAAATCACTGTCACTCATCTCTTCACTTCTGAGAGCAGAAAGAAAGTTAGCGAATCTAGGGTTTTTACTTCTAGGTTCCTAGATGACGAAGTTAAAACTACTGAACCTATCTCAAACTGGCTTAGTGCTCAAAACTGGAATTCATTCGTTTCTCTCGATGAATTCATTTACCCTAAGTTAGTCACCGAATTCTACCAAAACCTCCATTTCTTTTCTAATGAGGAGGATGTTCTTCACTCGGTTGTTGGGGATGTTGAGATTGAGGTCAGCAGGGCTTCTATCTCTCAAGCTATTGGTGTTGATGATGAAGGAATCATCGTTGGTGATGATGGTTCTGTTGATGGGTTTTCTGAAGTAAATTGGGCTAGACCATATCTGAGTGCCAAGGAAACGTATGCAACGTGGCTCTCACAGCATCAGAGGTGGGCACATTATCTCACTACTAATGTGTTTCTTCCAAAGGCTGGAGGAGTCAACTGTGTTTCCAACAGAGAACGAGTTTTTATGTGGCATCTGGTCAACCAGAAGAAGATTAATCTCCCTGCCATGCTGATAAGGCAGATGAAGAATGTCACTACTTCTAGTGCTCTTGCCTATGGTTCCCTCCTGACGAGGCTCTTTGAAGCTGCCTCTGTGGTTATCTCAGGAGAAGGTGTAACCAGTAGAAGTACGATTCTGAAGATGCATACCTTCAGGAACCTTTCCTTTGGTGTAACTCCAAAGAAGAAGGAGAATGCTCCCACTGTGAGTATTGCTCAGAAGGAAATTGTGGATGCTTCTGTGCTGAAAGGAAAGAATGCTGCCAAGAAGGGCAAGGGAAAGAAGGGATCAAGTAAGTTGGTCCTGACCGTTGAGAAAGTGGCTGTCTCAGAACCTCTTCCCACGATGGTTCAAACAACAATCAATGTTGAACCCTCTGGCAAGATTGTTGCTGAAAAGCCAAATGTTGTTCCTGAAAAGGAAAATCAGGTTGGTGAGGAAGCACGCCTTGCTGAGAAAGAGAAGGCTGCTGAAGCTGAAAAGGTTGCAAGAGTTGTGGCTCTTGCTGAAGAGAAAAGAAAGAAGAAGGAAGCAGAGGACAAGTTAGCTGCTGAGCGAGAAATTGCTGCAAAGGCTAAGGCCGATGCGAGACTTTTAGAATGCGCTGCTGAACTTGAGAATGCGGAGTTCTCAAAGGTAGTTGAGACTTCAGAGGAAGAAGGGAATCTTGAGAATGTCTCACTATCTTCTCGGATTGCTGAAAATGTCTCCCTTTCTACCAGAATTGGAAAGAAGACTGCTGCAAAACGAAGGGTTCTGAAGAAGAAGGACTTCGTTATTGCCTCAAGTGCTGAATTAGAGGAACCTGTCACTCAGGAACCGGAAGATGCTGATAAAGACTTATCAGAGATTTCTGATAAAGAGAATGTTGATGCTCCTCTGATTGAAGAGCTGTCAGAAGAGAGTGAACCAGAAGATGAAGAGGTTCTTCAAGGTGCTAAACAGTTTGTTGAGAATGTTGACGATGAGCACTTCATTGACAACGTTCTTCTGAATCAAGGAAGAAACCCTGGTGATAGGGATGCCTCTGAAACGCTGTTCAGAATGGCTCATTTATATGCTGAGCCTATTTCAACTTTTGATCCTAATGCCTCTGAACAGGTTATCTCATCTCCTACTCTTACTCCTCAAACATCTCCCTCACTACCTTCTGTCACAGAAGTAAGTGAATCTCAGACTTTCATTCCTCCAACATCTTCAACATCTGAAGGTGTTCCTCCTCCATCTACTCTTCCTTCTGGATCCTATTCAGAAGTGAATCTGTCCTCTGGACCAATCTTCACTGATTCCATTTCTACTTCTACTACTTCTTCTCTATCATCTTCTGCTGTACTTCCATCAACTGGAATTACTGCTCCTCCCTTTTCAATTCCTTCAACCTTACCTCCCTGTACAAATACTTTCTCTTCCTTTCTCTCACATACAATTCCTTCCACACAAACTTTTGTTCCTCCTCTCTCAACCTCTAGACATACACCTCCTGTGTGTGATCCCTTAACTTCCTTCCCCACTACTTCAGGTTTTGCTGGGTTGTCCTCCAACTATGACTTCCTGCGCAAACACTTGAATCGAGAAGATTTGGATAACAGGTTTGGAAGTTTTGGCTTCATGGGCAGAGCTTCTGGTATTTCCGAAGCTGGAGGTGCCCCCAGTGTTGAAGATTTGAGAAGAATGGGTCAGAGTGGCTCAGATGAACTGCTGAATAGATTTGCTGGTATAGGGCAAAGGACTTCTGCTGCTGACATGTATGCTAAGGGCATTGTGCTGCAAGAATTACATTCTTTGAAAGCTCAGAACCTGCAGCTCATGACTATGCTTCAAATGCAGGATCCTTCTGTTTATATACGCAATCTTTCTACACTTCATCTAGCTACATATGATGAGTTGTACAAATTGAGAGAATTAGCTCTGACTCTTCCTTCTCTGGACAATATTGCTCTTGCTTCTTCTCTGAAGGTCAATGAGAATTTGGAGATATTGACAGAAGAAGTCAAGGAAGCAAACGAGCATTATGAGGCTCATGAGAAGATGCTCCCTAGTAAGATTGAAGACCTGCAAAGTACTGCAAATCACATTCTGAGAGAAGTGAAATCTTCTGCTCAAGGTTCTTCATCTTCAGGAGCTGCAAAGATTGTATATGACATCACTCCTGATCTCAACAATCGACTCTCCAACATTGAGTCTGCTGTATCTGCTCAGAATGCACAGATTGCTGAGCTCACTGAACTTCTGAAGGTTATGCACACTCAGGCACGTGAACAAGAAAAGACTCTTCACAATTGCTATAGGTTTGTTCGAGGACAGACTTATATTCAGAATGAGCACCTCACTGCTGCTGTGTATGCTAACAATAGGTTGATCAAGCTCCTTCTTGATGATGTTCAGAAACAGCGACCTATGTCTGGTCAGACCTTTGATCATATGAAGACCATTGATGATGACTTCAGAAGACGAATGGATATGATCAATACTGTGCGACCAACTCCTGTGCAATATCAGACTGCTCTGAATGTTCAACAAAAATTGAAGTCTCAGGGAGCTCTTGGTGTTGCTGTTGGTTCTGGTCAAACGGGGGAGAAGTCTGGTCAGAAGAGATCAAGTGCTGCTGAAGGTTCTAGTGGTGTTCCTCCTCCTCAGAAGAAACCTAGGAACTTGTAATCTTTTAGGACTTAAGCTTCTTAGCTAGGTTCTGGGTTGGGTAGTCTCTGTCTTAGGACTTTTTCTGCTCTTCTGATTATTCTGTGTCTTATGTTGTCTTCTGAATTAAAATATATACACTGAATCTTCATTATACTTTCTTGCATATCTGACTTCTTACTCTTTGCTTATGTTTCTTTTTAACTTAGTAAATTACACTTCATTAAATCTAACAACTTGATCTTAAGTCTTATTAAGTTTATACAGATTGCTGAAGTTCACCATTTACACTAAAATGGGGGAGTTAATTTACTCAGAAGTTATGAAACATTTGCATCAGGAAGTTCTTTTTCTAAACCTCATGTTTTCTTTTTACCTTCTGACCACGGTTTGTCCATAACCAAAATGGGGGAGAATGATGAACCCTAAGTGTTTTGATTATGTCCAAACGTTTCAGAAGATGAAAACTTAATTCTATCTTACATATAGTTTATTGTTGACTAATATTTTTGTTTTAGTCTATGTGTAAGTTACTCAGCAGGTGCTGAATGAATCTTTTCTGGATTGCCTAAAGAACTCAGAAGATCAGTTTGCTGAAGTCAGAGTCTCAATAACTCAGAAGCTGGATACTCCGCTCTGAAGCCGAAGTCTGCTAAAGCTCTCCTCAGAAGTTCTTTGCAATCAGAAGTTTTGCCAATTTGATCAGAAGTCTAGACAACTGGAAATAAGCTTCTGAAAGGTTAGTCACGGGTTTGTTTGAGCATTTAATGCTCTGACACTTGCATTCAATGCAAGGCGCCAAAAGTTCAAAAAGCTGTTTTGATGGAGCGCGCTTGTCTGTTCAAGAGAAACCGGAATTTCCTTGTCTACCCTTTGTTGATCTAATTGAAGAATGATTCTGTCATCCTCATCCTTGATTTCAAATCACTTACCGGATTTAGTTAAAGAACAAGGATAACGGAATCAAAGTGTTTGAAGACCGTTTGAAGACTTGACAAATTAACGGCTACAACAACTGATGTCATATCCTTTGAAGTTTCAAACTCCACAACGGTCATCTTCAATCACTATAAATAGTAGCCAAGCTCCAATGCATCAATACACGCATGATCATCGAGCAAAATCTTAACGCACTGTTTTAAACAAGAAAACAGAGCAACTTTTCCATTCTCAATCTTTCTTAGCATAGTCTTAGTAAAGTGAGAGAGTGAAGAAAAACAAGTTCATAATAGGAATCTTGTAAACTGAGATCGTTTGTGATCTTCAGTTAGATTTAAAGAGAGAAATCTAGTTGAGATTAGAGTTGGGTGAGAAATCCAGAAAACAGAGTATTGTTTGTTCTGGTGGAAATCCTTTAACTCTTTTTAGGCTAGTCAGGACTAAGTGAGAAATTAGCTTAAGTTCTGTTGATGTAAAGGAGCTTCTGAACTTGCCATAAAAGTTCTGAATAGTGGATTTATAAAATCTCTGTAGGCTGCGACCTCAGGGGACAAGACGTAGTCACAGGACTTCTGTGGCGAACTTGGATAAATCGAATTGTTCAATCAGGACCTCCTGAACTTCTTTCTCCCTCTTATACTTGTTATTATTGCTTCTGTGTACTTGCTTATATTTAGTGCTGAAACATATTTTCTGTAAGTATCATTGTCTTTGTTCAGAAGACTGTCCAGAAGTTCTCTTACCGAACTTCTGTTGCTGAAAGCAGGCTAACTGTGTATAAGCAGAATTTTCCTCAGAAGCAAATTCTATAATCTTGCCTCTGACTCTGTGAAAGTTTAACTCTGAAATTTAAGTTTCCTTAAAAACTTAGAAATTCTCAGTTTTCAACTTAGACACCTATTCACCCCCCCTCTAGGTGATTCTGTTCTTGTTAGGGCCAACAAGTGGTATCAGAGCGAAGGTCACTTCGTATATTTACTAAAGATCTAACAATCTAAGTGTAAGATCCTATCAGAATCAATAGAGATGGCTAGTAGACACCAGCCTGAGAATTCTTCTCACTTTATTGTCCCAGAAGGTTCTTCTACTACCAGACCTCCATTGTTTAATGGCAACAACTACTCATACTGGAAGAAAAGGATGATGTACTTCATCCAAGCTCAGAACATGAGTGCTTGGTATGTCATCACTAATGGTGATTTCATTCCTACCAGAATGGAACAAGGTCTAGGGGATGTTGTTATTCCTCAGAGGGAATACACAGATGACATTCTGAAAAAACTCCAAACTAATGCTTCAGCAATAAATATGTTGCATTGTGCACTTATAGTTACTGAATATAACAAAGTTTCCTCTTGTGAAACAGCACAGGATATTTGGAACAAGCTAGAAGTCACATATGAAGGAACAGGAAAAGTGAAGCAATCTAAAGTCAACCAACTCATGAGAGAATATGAGTTATTTGAAATGCTTGATAAAGAATCTATTTCAGATATGAATTCTAGATTCACCAAGATAGTCAATGACTTGAAGAGTTTAGGAAAAGACATTGAAGAATCTGATCGAGTGAAGAAGATTGTCAGAAGCTTACCAAGGTCTTGGCAAGCCAAGAAGACTGCTATTGAAGAAGTTCAGGACTTGAGCTATTACTTGTATGATGAACTCATTGGGTCCTTAATCACTCATGAGATGTCATTAAAGAATCATGACTTAAGAGAAAAGTCAGAAGGAAAAAGAGTTGTCCTGAAAGCAGAATCTTCTGAAGAATCCTCAGAAGATGAGGAACTGGCTATGCTGACCAGGAAGTTCAAGAAGGCCTTTAGGAAAGGCAGAGGTGGAAACTACAAGAAGCCTTTCAGGAGCTTTGATAAGAAAACTCCTGACTCTGGTGAAAAGTTCAAGAGAGATCCAAACAAGCCAATTGTGTGCTATGGATGTCAGCAACCGGGGCACATTAAGCCTAACTGCCCGGAGATGAAGAAAGATAAGAAAAAGTTCAAGAAAGCTATGCTGGCTGCCTGGTCAGACTCTGAGACCAGCAGTGATCCTGAAGAAAAGGAAGAGCAAGCTCAGATTTGTTTTATGGCTATTGATGAGCCAACTTCTGAAGATGTCACAGGAGAAACTTCCGCACCTCTTGAAGTTACATATGATTCCGAGGTAAACATATCTTCTGAACAGAATATCTTTGATTCTCTTGAAGAACTCTATAGTATGTTCAAGTACCTGAAAAGGAAATTGGACAAGAGTGAGGCTGACAAGTTTCTTAGGTTTACTCAAGTCTTTTCTGACATGAAAGTGTTAGAAGAGAAGCTGTGTAAACAGTTCAGCATTCCTGCTGATGGCTCTAAAGCCAAAGGCAAGAAAAAGCTGCCTCTGGGAAGTGATAAACCCCAGAAGAAGAAGAAACCTGTCACTCCCTCTCTTCTGAAAGAGATTGCTTCTCCTCCTGATGTTGGTACCTCTGAGAGTGCTGTTATAGCCTCTGAAGATGTTGGTCCTTCTCAGAAGAAGAAGAAATCTCCCAAGAAGCAAAGGGAAAGATCCAAGAACCCTCCCTTTTGCAAGCTGTGTAAAAGTGATGGTCATTGGTTAAAGGATTGCAAGTACCATATTAAAAATCTCTTGCAATCTGAGATATCATTAAAACCTGCTGAAGAGAAATCTAACTCTGAAGGACCCAATAAGGATTGGGTACCTGTCACTAATTGATTGTGTTGCAGGTGGCTCTGAGTGCTCCATCAATGTCAAAGCTGTGGTACATTGACAGTGGGTGCTCAAGGCATATGACAGGTGATGAAAAAGCATTCATCACATTTGTTCCTAAAAGAGGTGGAAAAGTCAGCTTTGGAGATGCTCAGAAAGGAAGGATTCTTGGTTCTGGATCCATAGGAACCAACCCTCCGATCGAAGATGTCTCCCTAGTCAGAGGTTTGAAGTTCAATCTCCTGAGTGTTGCACAACTGTGTGATAAAGGTAGAGATGTTGTCTTCAGCTCCTCTGGATGTAAAATCTTGGACAGTAAGTCAAGGGAAGTTATTCTAACTGCTCCTAGAGTTGAAAATGTTTTCATGCTGAACCTTGAGAATCTTTGCAAAAATATATGCTTGATGTCCAAAGAGGATACCTCCTGGCTCTGGCATAGAAGACTTGCTCATGTTAGCATGGATCTTCTGGCCAAAGTAGCTAGAAATCAACTGGTTGAGGGTCTGCCTGAAATTAGTTTTAAAAAGAACCATTTATGCAATGCTTGCCAATCTGGTAAACAATCCAGAAGCTCTTTTAAAACTAAGAAAGTCATTTCAACTAAAAGACCTTTGGAATTACTTCATATGGATCTTTTTGGCCCTGTTCAACCAATGAGCATGGGTGGAAAGAAGTATGCCTTTGTCATTGTAGATGACTATTCAAGATTCACTTGGGTCATCTTGCTGTCTAGCAAAGATGAGTCACTTGGATGTTTCTCAGTTCTGATAAAGAAACTTGAGAATGAAAGGAATGATAAGGTTGTCCATATCAGAAGTGATAATGGTGGAGAATTCAAAAACTTTATGTTTGAAGAATTCTGTGAAACCAAGGGAATTGATCATAACTTTTCTGCTCCCAGAACTCCTCAACAAAATGGGGTAGTTGAAAGGAAGAATAGAACTCTGGTTGAGATAGCCAGAACTATGATCAATGAAAGAAGGCTTCCTAAGTACTTTTGGGGAGAAGCTGTGAACACAGCTTGCTCTGTTCTGAATAGAGTGCTAATCAGAAGCATTCTGAACAAGACCCCTTATGAACTCTGGAAAGGTCGAAAGCCTAAAATAGGTTATTTCAGAACCTTTGGTTGTAAGTGTTATGTTTTGAATACAAAAGAATTTCTTTCAAAGTTTGATTCAAAGGCAGATGAGGCCATTTTTCTTGGTTACTCAACACATAGTAAAGCATATAGGGTTTTTAATAAGAGGACTCAAACTTTAGATGAATCTGTTCATGTACAGTTTGATGAGACTAACCCTGCAGATAGTAGAGCTCCTGATGAAGATGTAGTTCAAGCTCCTGAAGTTACATCTCCTGTTGATAAAGAAGATGTTTCTCCCAGAGCTGCTGAGGTGGATCCTCCTGTTGCTGAACAAGCTCAAGATGAGAATCCTACTCCAGAAGTCAACTTCCTTCCAGAAGATGCTCCTATATATGATTCAACAAATGATGAACAGGTTTCAGAAGACTCATTGGATGTACCAAGAGAAGTTAGAGCTCATAGGAATCATTCCTTAGAGAACATCATTGACTCTGTTCATAATCCTGTCATGACCAGAGCTCAGCTCAGAAGATACATGGGGAATGTGGCTTTTGTGTCACTTCTGGAACCCAAGGACTTCTATGAAGCTGCTGATGATGACTCCTGGTTGATGGCAATGCAAGAAGAACTTGACCAGTTCAAAAGGTCAGAAGTTTGGACTTTGGTTCCCAGACCTAACAACATAAAGGTTGTTGGAACTAGATGGGTTCTGAAGAACAAGCTTGATGAATTTGGAAATGTTGTGAGGAACAAGGCAAGACTTGTTGCTCAAGGTTATAGTCAGCAAGAAGGCATAGATTATGGTGAAACTTTTGCTCCTGTTGCAAGATTAGAAGCCATTAGAATCTTGTGTGCTTTTGCATCATACAAAGGTTTCAAGCTCTTTCAAATGGATGTGAAAAGTGCATTCTTGAATGGTTACATTGATGAGGAAGTCTATGTGTCTCAACCTCCTGGTTTTGAAGATCCTAAGTTTCTTGATCATGTGTACAAGCTAAAGAAAGCCTTGTATGGACTGAAACAAGCTCCCAGAGCTTGGTATGAGAGGCTGACAAAGTTCCTTCTGTCTAAAGGATTTGTCAGAGGCTGTGTTGATACAACTCTGTTCACTCTGAAGAAGAACAAGGATAGCTCAGGTATATGTTGATGATATTATATTTGGTGCTACTAATGAATCTTTGTGCAGAGAGTTCAGTGATCACATGAAGGCTGAGTTTGAAATGTCTATGATGGGAGAATTAACCTTCTTCTTAGGACTTCAGATCAAGCAAAGTAATGATGGTGTGTTTGTCAATCAAGCCAAGTACACTAGAGAAGTGCTGAAGAAATTTGGCATGATGGATTCTAATGCTGTTGATATTCCAATGGATGTCAGCAAAGACATTGATGATGAAGAGAAAGCTGGTAAACCTGTAGATATAAAAACCTACAGAGGTATGATTGGCTCTCTTTTATACCTAACAGCCAGCAGGCCAGATATACATTTTGCTGTGTGTTTTTGTGCTAGATATCAGTCTAAACCAAGAGAGATTCATGATGTTGCTGTCAAAAGAATTCTCAGATATCTTAAAGGCACACCAGAAGCTGGTTTGTGGTATCCCTGTAGTTCTGATTTCACTCCTATAGGATACACAGACTCTGACTATGGTAGAGATAAATTGAAAAGGGTCAGCACTTCTGGTGGTTGTCATTTTCTGGGGGAGTGCCTAGTCTCCTGGCATAGCAAGAAGCAAACCTCTGTGGCTCTCTCAACTGCTGAAGCTGAGTATGTTGCTGCTGGAAGTTGTGTTTCTCAGATGCTCTGGATCAAGCAACAAATTGCTGACTATGGAGTCATCCCTGGAACAATTACAATTTACTGTGATAACAAAAGTGCTATTGATCTTTCAAAGAATCCTATTCAGCACAGCAGGATGAAGCATGTTCATATTAGGCATCACTTTCTGAGAGATCATGTTCTGAAGAAGGATATTATCATTACTCATGTTCCCTCTGAAGAGAATCTTGCTGACATGTTTACTAAGCCTCTGGCTGGTATGTCTTTCAGCAACTTACGAGAAGGCATTGGTATGACTTATCCCCTTCAATAACTTAGACTAATTATTTATGTATGTCTTAAGTGATTAATCGTTTGAGATAATTAAGTTATAATTAATTCTAATCATGATTTGACTTGTAAGCATGCGTTATCTACTGCCATTTTACGGCGCTGCTCTGTGTTTAACGGTTATCTGTTCCCTTTTAAACGGTGTTTACTTGCTTTTTGAATTGGAACGGTTTCTTGTTTGGGTATAAATAGAGGTTTTCCATACTTAGCAATTTTTACTTGCATTTTTCATTGCTATTAGAATCGCCATTGTTGTCTGTGCATTTCTCCTCTCAAAATCTTAACCTTATTTCCTATTTCTCCTAAATGGCTCTAGAAATCACTGTCACTCATCTCTTCACTTCTGAGAGCAGAAAGAAAGTTAGCGAATCTAGGGTTTTTACTTCTAGGTTCCTAGATGACGAAGTTAAAACTACTGAACCTATCTCAAACTGGCTTAGTGCTCAAAACTGGAATTCATTCGTTTCTCTCGATGAATTCATTTACCCTAAGTTAGTCACCGAATTCTACCAAAACCTCCATTTCTTTTCTAATGAGGAGGATGTTCTTCACTCGGTTGTTGGGGATGTTGAGATTGAGGTCAGTAGGGCTTCTATCTCTCAAGCTATTGGTGTTGATGATGAAGGAATCATCGTTGGTGATGATGGTTCTGTTGATGGGTTTTCTGAAGTAAATTGGGCTAGACCAGATCTGAGTGCCAAGGAAACGTATGCAACGTGGCTCTCACAGCATCAGAGGTGGGCACATTATCTCACTACTAATGTGTTTCTTCCAAAGGCTGGAGGAGTCAACTGTGTTTCCAACAGAGAACGAGTTTTTATGTGGCATCTGGTCAACCAGAAGAAGATTAATCTCCCTGCCATGCTGATAAGGCAGATGAAGAATGTCACTACTTCTAGTGCTCTTGCCTATGGTTCCCTCCTGACGAGGCTCTTTGAAGCTGCCTCTGTGGTTATCTCAGGAGAAGGTGTAACCAGTAGAAGTACGATTCTGAAGATGCATACCTTCAGGAACCTTTCCTTTGGTGTAACTCCAAAGAAGAAGGAGAATGCTCCCACTGTGAGTATTGCTCAGAAGGAAATTGTGGATGCTTCTGTGCTGAAAGGAAAGAATGCTGCCAAGAAGGGCAAGGGAAAGAAGGGATCAAGTAAGTTGGTCCTGACCGTTGAGAAAGTGGCTGTCTCAGAACCTCTTCCCACGATGGTTCAAACAACAATCAATGTTGAACCCTCTGGCAAGATTGTTGCTGAAAAGCCAAATGTTGTTCCTGAAAAGGAAAATCAGGTTGCTGAGGAAGCACGCCTTGCTGAGAAAGAGAAGGCTGCTGAAGCTGAAAAGGCTGCAAGAGTTGTGGCTCTTGCTGAAGAGAAAAGAAAGAAGAAGGAAGCAGAGGACAAGTTAGCTGCTGAGCGAGAAATTGCTGCAAAGGCTAAGGCCGATGCGAGACTTTTAGAATGCGCTGCTGAACTTGAGAATGCGGAGTTCTCAAAGGTAGTTGAGACTTCAGAGGAAGAAGGGAATCTTGAGAATGTCTCACTATCTTCTCGGATTGCTGAAAATGTCTCCCTTTCTACCAGAATTGGAAAGAAGACTGCTGCAAAACGAAGGGTTCTGAAGAAGAAGGACTTCGTTATTGCCTCAAGTGCTGAATTAGAGGAACCTGTCACTCAGGAACCGGAAGATGCTGATAAAGACTTATCAGAGATTTCTGATAAAGAGAATGTTGATGCTCCTCTGATTGAAGAGCTGTCAGAAGAGAGTGAACCAGAAGATGAAGAGGTTCTTCAAGGTGCTAAACAGTTTGTTGAGAATGTTGACGATGAGCACTTCATTGACAACGTTCTTCTGAATCAAGGAAGAAACCCTGGTGATAGGGATGCCTCTGAAACGCTGTTCAGAATGGCTCATTTATATGCTGAGCCCATTTCAACTTTTGATCCTAATGCCTCTGAACAGGTTATCTCATCTCCTACTCTTACTCCTCAAACATCTCCCTCACTACCTTCTGTCACAGAAGTAAGTGAATCTCAGACTTTCATTCCTCCAACATCTTCAACATCTGAAGGTGTTCCTCCTCCATCTACTCTTCCTTCTGGATCCTATTCAGAAGTGAATCTGTCCTCTGGACCAATCTTCACTGATTCCATTTCTACTTCTACTACTTCTTCTCTATCATCTTCTGCTGTACTTCCATCAACTGGAATTACTGCTCCTCCCTTTTCAATTCCTTCAACCTTACCTCCCTGTACAAATACTTTCTCTTCCTTTCTCTCACATACAATTCCTTCCACACAAACTTTTGTTCCTCCTCTCTCAACCTCTGGACATACACCTCCTGTGTGTGATCCCTTAACTTCCTTCCCCACTCCTTCAGGTTTTGCTGGGTTGTCCTCCAACTATGACTTCCTGCGCAAACACTTGAATCGAGAAGATTTGGATAACAGGTTTGGAAGTTTTGGCTTCATGGGCAGAGCTTCTGGTATTTCCGAAGCTGGAGGTGCCCCCAGTGTTGAAGATTTGAGAAGAATGGGTCAGAGTGGCTCAGATGAACTGCTGAATAGATTTGCTGGTATAGGGCAAAGGACTTCTGCTGCTGACATGTATGCTCAGGGCATTGTGCTGCAAGAATTACATTCTTTGAAAGCTCAGAACCTGCAGCTCATGACTATGCTTCAAATGCAGGATCCTTCTGTTTATATACGCAATCTTTCTACACTTCATCTAGCTACATATGATGAGTTGTACAAATTGAGAGAATTAGCTCTGACTCTTCCTTCTCTGGACAATATTGCTCTTGCTTCTTCTCTGAAGGCCAATGAGAATTTGGAGATATTGACAGAAGAAGTCAAGGAAGCAAACGAGCATTATGAGGCTCATGAGAAGATGCTCCCTAGTAAGATTGAAGACCTGCAAAGTACTGCAAATCACATTCTGAGAGAAGTGAAATCTTCTGCTCAAGGTTCTTCATCTTCAGGAGCTGCAAAGATTGTATATGACATCACTCCTGATCTCAACAATCGACTCTCCAACATTGAGTCTGCTGTATCTGCTCAGAATGCACAGATTGCTGAGCTCACTGAACTTCTGAAGGTTATGCACACTCAGGCACGTGAACAAGAAAAGACTCTTCACAATTGCTATAGGTTTGTTCGAGGACAGACTTATATTCAGAATGAGCACCTCACTGCTGCTGTGTATGCTAACAATAGGTTGATCAAGCTCCTTCTTGATGATGTTCAGAAACAGCGACCTATGTCTGGTCAGACCTTTGATCATATGAAGACCATTGATGATGACTTCAGAAGACGAATGGATATGATCAATACTGTGCGACCAACTCCTGTGCAATATCAGACTGCTCTGAATGTTCAACAAAAATTGAAGTCTCAGGGAGCTCTTGGTGTTGCTGTTGGTTCTGGTCAAACGGGGGAGAAGTCTGGTCAGAAGAGATCAAGTGCTGCTGAAGGTTCTAGTGGTGTTCCTCCTCCTCAGAAGAAACCTAGGAACTTGTAATCTTTTAGGACTTAAGCTTCTTAGCTAGGTTCTGGGTTGGGTAGTCTCTGTCTTAGGACTTTTTCTGCTCTTCTGATTATTCTGTGTCTTATGTTGTCTTCTGAATTAAAATATATACACTGAATCTTCATTATACTTTCTTGCATATCTGACTTCTTACTCTTTGCTTATGTTTCTTTTTAACTTAGTAAATTACACTTCATTAAATCTAACAACTTGATCTTAAGTCTTATTAAGTTTATACAGATTGCTGAAGTTCACCATTTACACTAAAATGGGGGAGTTAATTTACTCAGAAGTTATGAAACATTTGCATCAGGAAGTTCTTTTTCTAAACCTCATGTTTTCTTTTTACCTTCTGACCACGGTTTGTCCATAACCAAAATGGGGGAGAATGATGAACCCTAAGTGTTTTGATTATGTCCAAACGTTTCAGAAGATGAAAACTTAATTCTATCTTACATATAGTTTATTGTTGACTAATATTTTTGTTTTAGTCTATGTGTAAGTTACTCAGCAGGTGCTGAATGAATCTTTTCTGGATTGCCTAAAGAACTCAGAAGATCAGTTTGCTGAAGTCAGAGTCTCAATAACTCAGAAGCTGGATACTCCGCTCTGAAGCCGAAGTCTGCTAAAGCTCTCCTCAGAAGTTCTTTGCAATCAGAAGTTTTGCCAATTTGATCAGAAGTCTAGACAACTGGAAATAAGCTTCTGAAAGGTTAGTCACGGGTTTGTTTGAGCATTTAATGCTCTGACACTTGCATTCAATGCAAGGCGCCAAAAGTTCAAAAAGCTGTTTTGATGGAGCGCGCTTGTCTGTTCAAGAGAAACCGGAATTTCCTTGTCTACCCTTTGTTGATCTAATTGAAGAATGATTCTGTCATCCTCATCCTTGATTTCAAATCACTTACCGGATTTAGTTAAAGAACAAGGATAACGGAATCAAAGTGTTTGAAGACCGTTTGAAGACTTGACAAATTAACGGCTACAACAACTGATGTCATATCCTTTGAAGTTTCAAACTCCACAACGGTCATCTTCAATCACTATAAATAGTAGCCAAGCTCCAATGCATCAATACACGCATGATCATCGAGCAAAATCTTAACGCACTGTTTTAAACAAGAAAACAGAGCAACTTTTCCATTCTCAATCTTTCTTAGCATAGTCTTAGTAAAGTGAGAGAGTGAAGAAAAACAAGTTCATAATAGGAATCTTGTAAACTGAGATCGTTTGTGATCTTCAGTTAGATTTAAAGAGAGAAATCTAGTTGAGATTAGAGTTGGGTGAGAAATCCAGAAAACAGAGTATTGTTTGTTCTGGTGGAAATCCTTTAACTCTTTTTAGGCTAGTCAGGACTAAGTGAGAAATTAGCTTAAGTTCTGTTGATGTAAAGGAGCTTCTGAACTTGCCATAAAAGTTCTGAATAGTGGATTTATAAAATCTCTGTAGGCTGCGACCTCAGGGGACAAGACGTAGTCACAGGACTTCTGTGGCGAACTTGGATAAATCGAATTGTTCAATCAGGACCTCCTGAACTTCTTTCTCCCTCTTATACTTGTTATTATTGCTTCTGTGTACTTGCTTATATTTAGTGCTGAAACAGATTTTCTGTAAGTATCATTGTCTTTGTTCAGAAGACTGTCCAGAAGTTCTCTTACCGAACTTCTGTTGCTGAAAGCAGGCTAACTGTGTATAAGCAGAATTTTCCTCAGAAGCAAATTCTATAATCTTGCCTCTGACTCTGTGAAAGTTTGACTCTGAAATTTAAGTTTCCTTAAAAACTTAGAAATTCTCAGTTTTCAACTTAGACACCTATTCACCCCCCCTCTAGGTGATTCTGTTCTTGTTAGGGCCAACAGTTTAAATTTTGGGTTTTTCGGGCCAGATTCTAGGGTGCCTCGGGGAGCGGTGCAGAATTTTAAAAAGTGTTTTTTGATGCGTCGGACAAAACTTTAACTCGAACTCAGATGTTATGATGTCCCAATATCACGACTAACACGTATAACAAATGATGGGTCGTTTATAATTTGGGTTTTTTGGGCCGGATTCTAGGGTGCTTCGGGGACCGGGACTGAATTTTAACACGTTTTTATGATGCTTCGGACAAAACCATAACTCGAGCTCATATTTTTGATGTCCCAGTATCACGACTAACACGTATAACAAATGATGGGTCGTTTATAATTTGGGTTTTTCGGGCCGGATTCTAGGGTGCCTCGGGGACCGGGACTGAATTTTAACACGTTTTTATGATGCGTCGGACAAAACCTTAACTCGAGCTCAGATTTTTGATGTCCCAATACCGAACTAACACGTATAACAAATGATGGGTCGTTTAAATTTTGGGTTTTTCGGGCCGGATTCTAGGGTCCCTCGGGGACCGGGACTGAATTTTAATACGTTTTTATGATGCGTCGGACGAAACCTTAACTCGAGCTCAGATTTTTGATGCCCCAATACCCCAACTAACACGTATAAGAAATGATGGGTCGTTTAAATTTTGGGTTTTTCGGGCCGGTTTCTAGGGTGCCTCGGGGATCGGGACTGAATTTTTACACGTTTTTATGATTCGTCGTACGAAACCTTAACTCGAGCTCAGATTTTTGATGTCCCAATACCCCAACTAACACGTATAACAAATGATGGGTCGTTTATAATTTGGGTTTTTCGGGCCGGATTCTAGGGTGCCTCGGGGACCGGGACTGAATTTTAACACGTTTTTATGATGCTTCGGACAAAACCATAACTCGAGCTCATATTTTTGATGTCCCAGTATCACGACTCACACGTATAACAAATGATGGGTCGTTTATAATTTGGGTCGGATTCTAGGGTGCCTCGGGGACCGGGACTGAATTTTAACACGTTTTTATGATGCGTCGGACAAAACCTTAACTCGAGCTCAGATTTTTGATGTCCCAATGCCCGAACTAACACGTATAACAAATGATAGGTCGTTTAAAATTTGGGTTTTTCGGGCTGGATTCTAGGGTGCCTCGGGGACTAGGACTGGATTTTAACACGTTTTTATGATGCGTCGGACGAAACCTTAATTCGAGCTCAGATTTTTGATGTCCCAATACCCCAACTAACATGTATAACAAATGATGGGTCGTTTAAATTTTGGGTTTTTCGGGCCGGTTTCTAGGGTGCCTCGGGGATCGGGACTGAATTTTTACACGTTTTTATGATGCGTCGTACGAAACCTTAACTCGAGCTCAGATTTTTGATGTCCCAATACCCCAACTAACACGTATAACAAATGATGGGTCGTTTATAATTTGGGTTTTTCGGGCCGGATTCTAGGGTGCCTCGGGGACCGGGAATGAATTTTAACACGTTTTTATGTTGCGTCGGACGAAACCTTAACTCGAGCTCAGATTTTTGATGTCCCAATACCCCAACTAAAACTTATAACAAATGATGGGTCGTTTAAATTTTGGATTTTTCGGGCCGGATTCTAGGGTGCCTCGGGGACTGGGACTGGATTTTAACACGTTTTTATGATGCGTCGGACGAAACCATAATTCGAGCTCAGATTTTTGAAGTCCCAATACCCCAACTAACATGTATAACAAATGATGGGTCGTTTAAATTTTGGGTTTTTCGGGCCGGTTTCTAGGGTGCCTCGGGGATCGGGACTAAATTTTTACACGTTTTTATGATGCGTCGTACGAAACCTTAACTCGAGCTCAGATTTTTGATGTCCCAATACCCCAACTAACACGTATAACAAATGATGGGTCGTTTATAATTTGGGTTTTTCGGGCCGGATTCTAGGGTGCCTCGGGGACCGGGACTGAATTTTAACACGTTTTTATGATGCGTCGGACGAAACCTTAACTCGAGCTCAGATTTTTGATGTCCTAATACCCCAACTAACACGAATAACAAATGATGTGTCGTTAAATTTTCGGTTTTTCGGGCCAGATTCTATGGTGCCTCGGGGAACGGGACTGAATTTTAACACGTTTTTATGGTGCGTCGGACAAAACCTTAACTCGAGCTCAGATTTTTGATGTCCCAATACCCCAACTAACACGTATAACAAATGATGGGTCGTTTAAATTTTGGGTTTTTCAGGCCGGTTTCTAGGGTGCCTCGGGGATCGGGATTGAATTTTTACACGTTTTTATGATGCGTCGGACGAAACCTTAACTCGACCTCAGATTTTTGATGTCCCAATACCCCAACTAACACGTATAACAAATGATGGGTCGTTTAAATTTTGGGTTTTTCGGGCCGGATTCTAGGGTGCCTCGGGGACCGGGACTGAAGTTTAACACGTTTTTATGATGCGTCGGACGAAACCTTAACTCGAGCTCAGATTTTTGATGTCCTAATACCCCACCTAACACGTATAACAAATGATGTGTCGTTAACTTTTCGGTTTTTCGGGCCAGATTCAATGGTGCCTCGGGGATCGGGACTGAATTTTAACACGTTTTTATGGTGCGTCGGACAAAACCTTAACTCGAGCTCAGATTTTTGATGTCCCAATACCCCAACTAACACGTATAACAAATGATGGGTCGTTTAAATTTTGGGTTTTTCGGGCCGGATTCTAGGGTGCCTCTGGGACAGGTGCTGAATTTTAAAAGGTGTTTTTTGATGTGTCGGACAAAACTTTAACTCGAGCTCAGATTTCTTGATGTCCCAATATCACGACTAACACGTATAACAAATGATGGGTCGTTTATAATTTGGGTTTTTCGGGCCGGATTGTAGGGTGCCTCGGGGACCGGGACTGAATTTTAACACGTTTTTATGATGCGTCGTACAAAACCATAACTCGAGCTTAGATTTTTGATGTCCCAATACCCCAACTAACACGTATAACAAATGATGGGTCGTTTAAATTTTGGGTTTTTCGGGCCGGATTCTAGGGTGCCTCGGGGACCGGTGCAGAATTTTAAAAAGTGTTTTTTGATGCGTCGGACAAAACTTTAACTCGAACTCAGATGATATGATGTCCCAATATCACGACTAACACGTATAACAAATGATGGGTCGTTTATAATTTGGGTTTTTTGGGCCGGATTCTAGGGTGCTTCGGGGACCGGGACTGAATTTTAACACGTTTTTATGATGCTTCGGACAAAACCATAACTCAAGCTCATATTTTTGATGTCCCAGTATCACGACTAACACGTATAACAAATGATGGGTCGTT